>JAQQZZ010136112.1:0-13453 GCA_030265115.1 Mopalia vespertina | reverse complement strand
CCCAATCAAACAAACAAACAAATGTGTAAAACGGCCATCAGATAAATACAATAATTAATCAAAGACGGTTATGTGTGATTAACATGGTAAAAATAGTGGAAAAGTGGATTTATCTGGATTTGATAAAACAAAAATGCATTGTGGATATATCTGTGTCTGACATGGAACAAATACTAGAATATTACTGTACTTATTTATTTTCAAATCAACATTTATCATGAGGTTAACATTTATTGAATTGATTCTTCTCTTAAAGTTACAACACAAAAACATTTCCTAAGATTTATGATAATATACAGATTTTAAAACTTCAAATCTGTATAAAAAAAATAAAAAAATGGAATAGATTTATCTGCTTTTGCGTCTGAACTCTTCATATATAAACTAACATTATAATCTGATGAAAATGATATATTCAAATTTTCTATCAATTCTTTTGTGAACCTCTTTAACTCAATCGATATAGTGTTGAGTCTGTAACCCAAAGGTCCCCGGTTCGAATCCCGGTTGAGGCAAGCACAATTTTTCTTTCTTCATTTATTCAAAATATTTTTTTCTTTAATCTTCCGACAGGTATGACAGTATATTTACAAAACTACGCTTAGTGACAGCTGAACAATCTGACACACATAACGCAATCAGCTGGACGATTACTCACACGATAACATGCCAACTCCTTACTGCGGTTATTTTAATAAATTCAAAACTGACACATGCCATCCTGAATTGTGAATTCACTAACTGATGTTCCTGATAATTTGTGAGGGATTCTACTCAATGGACCGATTACGATCATATAAAGCACTGATATGAGGTCGCCTATCAAGTAAACAGTAAATAGTCCAACCTGGCTCATGGAATCCAACTCTTTTACTGAACAATCTTAGAAAAAATGGCTCTAATGGGACCCTTTAAGGTCCTTCCGTCATGGCTCTTGTGAAACCTTTTATGGTTCCTTATGGAACCCCCACAGCAACTGTTCAATGTATTTCTCCCTTTCTGATTCTATCGAAGAACCCTTTATGTCCTTATGGTTCCATTTAAGTGACAGATGGGTAACTGACGCGTTGTATTGTATAGAAAATATTCAATTCCATGGCGGCATAGCAACTAGGATCATTATGGAGATAGTGGCCAGCTTGCCATTTGAACTTTACTTTGTTTTGTTTTTTTAAATAATTCTATATTGTGTGTCTTAACGACACCTAAGAAATACGCAAAAACTGTCTTTTTTTTTTAATAACATACACTATTTGCTATTCAACACTTACATACCACGTGACTGTGGTTCTCTACCATTCTTTCATATAACCGTATGTCAGCTGTAGGTTACACCACAGAAACCACACAGGTATCAGTAACACTCTTCGACCTAAATGCATTTTGAAAAGCGAAGGCTTAAGTAAGCGGTCGATTGGGTATGGGATTTGATATCCGAATCCTCAATCCAACTGCACTTACTGTTAGCTAAGGGCGCAGTAACGAGTTGAAGTATCGCCCACGTTAGTTGTTCGAATATAAAACAAACTCTAAAAGTTTTATTCAGTTCTATTCACTGATATGTTAAAGTATTTAATATTAAGACATGTATTATCATTCAAGTCAATATATCAACAAAGTAAGGGATGAAACAAATCTTGCATAGGCCTACACGTTAGTCTTGTGAGTATGTTACATTTAATTGTCAATTGTTTATCGCGCTTACGTTCTAGAGGTGAATAACTAAACAATTTTAAATTTTACAAATTTAATGGCTGGAGTGCAATTTTTTTCATTCTCCACCATTGTTATATTTATATTGCAAAATTGTCCAATAAATAAACTGTTCTTAGAGTACGACACTTATCGTATAAGCAAACAAATTAAATGTATATAAGAGCGCTGCCCCGATTATGGCCAGTATCCGAAATGGGTTAATGGCATTGAATTGCATCGGTACAGGGCTTTATACCGGATATTGGTTCACGGGAACATGTCAAGGTTACATAAGACAATCGTGAATGGAGCGTGTTAACAGACGTTCTCCCGGTGATCAGCTTTAAAAAGATACCCTAAAATTCATAAAATGGAATTGACACGTTATGTCGGGTATATAAGGTTTTAGAATGATAGCCTGCACAAGAGGGCCAAAACATGCACTTTCCATATCATCAAAGTCCCTGTCAATCCCTCTCCCCCACCCCAATCTGTCACCGTGATCCGAATTGTTTTTACAGTAAAACTATAAATGAACATTGGCATAGAAAAGATATATGAGCTCAATTACTTAGTATTTTACACCATACTGACATTCTTCATGTAATTTCACATGTCACATATCCTCAAAGTCCCCCTCACATATCTCCCGAAGAATGTCACCCTAGTCCGATATTGTTATACAGCAAAACTATAAATAACCATTTCATTGCTTCACAATTAAAGACATAGAGAAGATATATTGGCCCGAAAACTTGGTATTTTGTACCACACGGAACTGATGTATGGTAATGCCACATGTATGACGTGTAATATAATAAAACGTGCTATAAGCAATAACTGGACGCAATGCGGTTATAGCGAACTCAAGGTGTGAAATGCAAATTGCCAGAGACTTTAAAGGCGGATAAATTTGTAAACAAATTATACTGCAGAGCTCCCTATGTCTTTGGAGCGTAGCAATGCTATTTTCATTTAGAGGTGGAAACAGATTAATGTTCACAGCAAATCATTCCATATGTTATGCCTTTATAACAGTCATAAACATTTGTATTAGTTTGTTCGATTGGGGTTTAACGCCGTAGTTAAAGTTATTTCACTCTTATGACGGCGTACAAGCTAATTGGGTGAAGGAAACCATCCTAGAAGATAGGACAGCTAGAGGTCCCTGTCGGTTTCAAGGATGATAAATAAGCTACTGACGAGCCAGACACCATAACGAATACCCTCAATAAGAACTTCCCGCTACAACCACCTGCATATAAGACATCAGAAGTTCTTTACACTTTAGTTTTTATTAACTTTAAGATACTGACCATAAGATATTCAGCAAGCTTTAACCGTGCTACCTATACATAAAATTGTATATAACTAAACCTTATCGTAAGTAAGTCATTTATTTGTTTGTTTTTTACAGACAGAACAAAAAGGTTAGGTTTTATTTGCATTTAGATCCTTATCATCGCTCGGGCCATTTTGAGTTTGTTAAAATCTCTATTGTTGACAAGAGGAACTCGTACCAACACATTAATAATTTCACACTAACAAACGAACACATACAAACCGGTCGCCATTTACCTTCT
Source organism: Mopalia vespertina (assembly GCA_030265115.1). Taxonomy (NCBI): domain Eukaryota; kingdom Metazoa; phylum Mollusca; class Polyplacophora; order Chitonida; family Mopaliidae; genus Mopalia; species Mopalia vespertina. Next base: position 10,175 of record JAQQZZ010136112.1, on the reverse strand, counting down.
TCTCAACTAAACAATTGCCTCGCAATCTTTGTGGATACTTGTCAAATTCCGACGTCGGCAAGATTTCGCTTGTTTTAAACGGATAGCGCAGTGCAATATGGGTAATTTAATTGGCCGATCTTGTAAACAGCAAGCGAAATCTTGTCAATACCGGACTTTGACTTTGGATATCAGTCTCCACAATGGGCATATGGAGCAAAAATTAATAAATAGAAGATCTCTAATGAGTGTCCCGTAGATATCAAATTTATGAAACGAGGGCAGTAATTTTCATTTAAATTACTACTCGAGTTTCATAAATTTGAAATCCGGGTCACGAATTTGAGATTCTATTCATCCCATATATGCCTTTATTGAAGCAATTTTAATCAGAAATCAATAAAGACTTTCGCTTCACTATCAAGTGAAAAACAAGAAGCGCGGATTGGTACATACACATCTGGGTCAGTGTTAAGCGTCCATTAGAGTGATCACACCTGCGTAACTGAAAACAGTGCCGGTTGAAATGTAATATTTATTTAACTGAAATAGGAGTGAAAAGAACAAAAACAAATGGTTTTAATTAAATACGTTATATAGGTCAGTGGTCGTGACGAGCGTTGTACTCTTTCACTCTTTCAGCGCAAAAGTTTAAATGGATCGAAAGACAGATCGAAAATGAGAGAAGCGTTGAAACTCCTATCATAAATTAGATGATGATTTTATTACATCATTACATATCTGCGTAGCTCTAATAAGGTACGAATAAATAGAGCTACGAAACTAAGCTACCGAAAACAGATTGTATATTGGATTTTGATTGGCTGTCATTTTATGATGTCGGTCCTTATTTGTCTTTAAATATGTGTCAGGGTTAACATATAAATTGATTGATAAGAACCATGTGTATTTATTGTTGATTATCTCCTTTGTGCCGGCGAGAATTTGACCCCTAATGCGGTAATGACTATATTTTTTAAAGGACTAACTGAGAGAAGAAGAAAGCTTCAATTGACTAAACTATATCGTAAAATAAAGTGAAATATTGTTCTTTTGTTAATGCTACACTAATACATTTCGGAATGTACCGCTACTACTTCATTATTCAATTAAATTTGGTAAAATTAAAGATAAGCGTATGACGATTCTTCTCCAGACATACGTTATCGCCGAAACGGTAGACTACTACAACAGCACAAATGTGTCCACAATACAAGCCAGTGGTTTACACTGCCCATCCACATCTGATCGAACATAGCCACGAGCGCCATCGATTGGACATGCACAATCTGTCGGTCAAATAATGTGTTCTAATTGTGTCCGGTGGTGCACTTAAATGGCAATGTTTGACTTCGAAATGCATCACGCGGAAGGGTATGAGGAAGCTTATTGTTGCCCTGGTGCTCTTACAACTAAAGGGGGGAACATGAAGCCGATCTGTTTTTGATGTTGTTGTATTACGTCCTGTGTGTGAAATAACCTTAAGTAGGCTACCTACGGCGTTAAACCCCAACCAACCAAAAAACACACAAACAAACGAAAGGCATCAGCCTGAGTCCTGTGATACTTCATATTTGTACTTCATTCTATTTACAGCAAAACTTTAACGATTTATTAAGCGTCTAATAAATTCTGACAGGTCGAAACCGACGATTGGAGAACGTTCAACAATACAACCAATGCATGCGCCCCAGAGGAGAGATGTATTGCAGGGTACCCATACATTTGATTAAAACCGGAAGTTGGCTTACCTCCATGCCTTACCTACAGCCCGCTTGGTCATAAACCTATTACCATTTTAAATGTCTAAATGCCTCCTCCCCCGACTCGACATACACCCTCCCCATGAGCCCCTCTTTCCATACCTTTGTACCTTGGGGATTTGATGAAGTTGTTTGGTGAGATTGTTAACACGAACGTTTATGTGCAAAGAAGATAAGGATTCAATGACCATAACGATACAAAGCTTTATTTTATGAGTATAATAACCTTAACTACTGAGTGCAGACTGCGGGAACAACAACTTTATTAATTAATCAATTAAAGCGATAGGCTTACGAAGTTACCACCGTATGACTATGTCAATACAAATAATAACCTGGGATTAGTATACTAATCCCAGGAATAACATATCAGTTTTCGGATTCCGCTGGTTAAAAAAAATTTGATTTCAGTTAGGAGACGTTGAAAAAGCAGGTAAATAATTGTAGTTGATGTCGGCATTTTCTACTCGCTAGTATGTTCATTGTGGCGAGTAGTGTGACGTGTGTTAGGCTTGTAGCTCTTCTCTCTCAGGAGGTACAAAATAGATCACATAGGAATTCTCCCGCGACAAAGATGGTTTCAGTGGGTTTTTTTGTTAAATTCAAATACACTCTGCTAAATACATAAATGTACAATTTAGCAGTATTGTGTATTTTCTAAGAAAAATAATCAATTTAATCTGCCCTTAGAAGTAGAAACAAGTAGAAGTTGAAATTCGATTAACAACACAAAAATTCAGTTCCTGGGGTGAAATATTTAATATCAACTGGAAATGGCATTTTGCTGGCCGCAAAAAGACATTTAATATTCCTTAATAAACAGATAATTTGGTATAGGAGTTTTCCATTTAAACAAAATGTAATTCAACAATTGTTTTTCTCTATCAGCTTTAAGCATATCGAGCGACAGATGATATACGTTGTTGTTGTTCCTTACAACTTGTCAAACTATGCACAAACAATGTTGGACCTGCATCTTGTTTTAATTTTCAACGTTTCTCAGACGGACTCCTGCCTACCTGAAGCAGTTTACTCTCCTCAAAACATTTCATAAATTACCGGTGTTACTCACGTCATCTCGGAAACCTCCGAACCCAATTCAGAGAAGTTCGGGCGGTTTCTTCAAGGGGAGAGCGACAAGTTGTCTGCGCCCTGAGAAATCTTGGGGAGAGGTATTTATCTTTGACTTTGATAAATTATTTAAAAATGTAAAAAAACAAAAAAAAAAACGTTTTAATATCGGTTCAGTGGGTTGGAAACTTTATCCAGATCAGGAGATGATTTATCGATTTATTATTTGGCATACATGTATCTGTTCCAGGGTGATAATCTTCAGAAATATCTATACTATCCTACGCGCCCATCGCCAGTATTCCTAATTGCCTACAGCTATTAGTATACAGTTAACTGTTAACTGTTATGTCAATCAGAGTGGTTAACTCTTCTCTTCTTTGCGGCATTGTTGAATGCAAACCTGTTATAAAAGTGAGCACAATAAAAATTCCTCTTCTCCAGATTCCAGCGTTTGTTGGCAGTTGTATAATACCTTGATATTGGGAGCGACTTGGGTCCTCACTGGCGCATACTATTGGGCCTATGACCCTTCAATTCGTATATCCAGATCACTTGCTTCCAAAATGTCTACATTATATATCAGCCTACAATTTGTTTTTTAATTTGGCGGTCGACAAACTATATTACTTACCTTTATTCTTGTGATTAATCTGCCAATGTAATGCTCTTCTAAATTTGCTTTTCTGTAATTTTTAAAACACCTAAAAGATATTCAAGTTTTGTTCAGTACAATTTAACGTACTGGCTGATGTTTATCTAGGGTTAAAATTAGGTCAGTTTTAAGTGCAGGAAAACTGCGCGAGAGGCAGGCAGTACAAACGCACTTGTATCAGCGACTTTGGTGCAAACATGCTTAAAGAATGCAGTTTATATAATAGGCCATGGTGTTTCTTTAATTGTGTTCTCGTGTTGGTAAGATATTGTGCATTAACATGCATAGAAGCATAGACGCTAATTAGAATTCTTCGACCGTATATATTTAGCAATGCTTGAAACCTGTGCTGTATTAAAACAGGTAGAATTCTGCAACGATCAAAATAATAACTTGAGCGTTCAGGTTAATAACTTTAGCGATCAAGATAATTACTTGAGCGTTCAAGATAATAACTTGAACGCTAAAGTTAATAACTTGAACGTTCACGATATTATCGTGACATAGCATGCATAGAGTTTTCTCCGTGTTAAAGATAAGGTCATGAGAAATTGCAGTCATTACAGATATCCAGTAATTGTTGAAGTGCCCTAGGTGATTGACAGCATGCACTAAGTGATTCAAAAGTACCCCAACAATATTACTGCCAACTTCGGAACGTGAAAGACACGTATCTAAGTCATGCATATAAATAGAAAAAAGAAAGGGGAGACAACTCCACCTTGTCGTACACAGTTTGTGGCACCCACAAAAGGCGAAAAGGACGTACCCAGTGAATTACACCATACATATATAATATTCACTGTATAAAATGGAACTTTTCTATCTTCTAACTTTTTCAGCAAAGTCCAGAAAGTACACCAGAAAGTCCACAATTCTACAGTGCATAACCACATTATTCAGCTATGTACTCCACATAAATTTGTTTGATTTAAGTTTATATATATATATTTATATGTATAAATATATATAGGCTACCATTGGATATAAAGACTTATACTGACCAGAAAGTTATTCTGATTTAACGTGAAAATTTTAGAACTGCTGGACAAATACATTAATCATTGGCAAAATCTATGCGGAATACATTGCATCAGCTCTTGTGTTAAGTGCAATATATATAAATAAAACCCTACCAAAGTGTTGCATGCAATGTTCCTCAATGTAATATGTGAAATTAAATTCAATTTTGAGAGACTAAAACAAACTGAACCAATCTGGTTATACATTATTGTTTCCGCTTTACATATATATCAATCATATCTTCTCGTTATATTAATAATCAGATGAAATATGAAATTTGACATATCTAATAATTACATTAAGTGTCAAAAAACGATTTTTCGTCCTAAATTTTAATGCAGTGCTACAGTTAACTTTCACTATGAAAGAAAGTAAGGTTATAAACAATACGGCTTTACTACAGGGGAAGCTAAACACATATCAGCCTTCTTGTGGCAAAATTATTCCCCCTGTTGCAATTTACCCCTGTTGCAACTTGACCCGGTGTCCCCAACGAAAAGACATTTAGAACTACAAATATATTTATTGGCCTGTTAATGAAAACAGCAGGACCATTCTTAGAATAACCACGCGCGTTGCCGGTCAGAGTTACGGTTCCTGATCGTAGATTAACAGTGTATTGCTATAAAAAGGTGTTCAACGATCACAATAGGTGTTGCGCGTATTTAATATGTCAAACAGACATTGTGCTCACCAGAGTACTGTACATAGTTCAGTTTCTTGTATCTTGTTTTATGGATTTAAAAGAATATAGACTGGTTTATCAGCAGTATACTGAACAGATAATAAATATCAGATACTCAATTGTGGTATTATAAAAGATTGACGGGTATTTATATTTTTTCCAGACACGTCTGGTCAGATAACGTGTGTAACTTTGACCCTTTCAACTATATATACGGATTTATAATCCTTCATCCACAATAAACTATTCCAAAACTGCTGTGTTGAATCCGTGAAGTGTCTTTAATTCGGGTGGTCGGTCGATGACCCACTAACCAGCAAACAATTGATGTGAATGAGGTTACTGGGTTAACTATACTTGACCCTGATAACTAAATCGAAGGAAACCCTGGGACAAGATAAACAGTGATCTACTTTTGGTCTTTGTTGCTATACTCTAAAGGTAAGCCGACAAATCTGATCCCTTTCCTAATTTGTAATACAGGTGGAAAATGTAGACGGTAAAGGTATTTTTAATGCTGGATTAATATTAATTGTGTTCAGCTGTACAAAGATTTATATTGGATTTTGATTTGCTGGCATTGTATGATGTCGGCCCTGATTTGTCTTTAAAGCAATGCTCCGGACTGCAATAACCCCTATACCCCTTGAAAGGTTACTATTACGCATACTTAAATATGATATCGACTTATCGTTTCTTCATCTAATAAAATCACTTGAGGGTTACGAGTATATACCTACCTACGATCACTGGTAGCTGACATTTTGGGTGTGGCCAACCCTATTCATGACGTCACGTGACTCACACTCTTCTGTGTTACAGTTTAATAACATGTCTGAACCAATGACCTATATAGGTTATTGGTGCCAACTGTCAAAGATTTAAACAGTCGACTCTACGGGTCTCGTGACGTAGGCCCGCTAGTTTGACAAGAAAGATATTTGATTGGTCAATATTTGTGGCGCTCTTCTGTTTAGTGATTGAAGTAGCAAGACATGGCCGTGTGGATGAATTTGACTGTAGTTAAAGCCCAATGTTTAAGATCCACTTATAAATGGATATAGCTCCATCAGAAAATTAGAGAGCACATTTCAACACAGCAAATGATGCCCGTTTTACCTATATGCATTGTATTGCAGAGAGGAGTATCGCTTTAATTAGATTGTTTACCTAGGCTGCGTCGATAGTGTCCTGATGGTCACCGGGCTTGTATTTGATAGTAAATAAAATATATCATTGGCAGAATAACTTGTTTTTTTCACACATAGCCTACCCTTTCGAGGAAATAAATAAGCGAAAAAAATAAGAATTTAATTTAATAAATGGATTTGTCCCCTTCTCGAAACCATTTATATAACATGTGTATACTGTGGTTACGTACTTTTTAAAAAAAAAATGTTGTTTTGGTTTATGCGTCACACAATTTATAATAAAAAAAACTATACACAAAACACAGCCATATCGTTAATAACATATGTTATTTACTATCAAACACTAATAAGCCAGTATCTTTATACCGGTAGTGTCAGTAGAATCTTTACTCTGCTTCCAAAATTAAATTTAAAAAAAAAGGCTATATATTTATATCCTGTAACGGTTGTTCCGTTCAGAATACATCGATTAGAAGATTCGCTCCAAAAAGTCTCACCCTGAAATTAAAATTATGACTTTTCTGACACTCCAATAACCTAACTGATCTCTTAATATGGTACCGAGTAGCGATGGTGATAGTCCTATTAAGTAGGCCGTCGACGTTCGATATTTATCATTTGGACATTGACAGTACCTCGAGTTACGCTGGTGAACGATGGGTCAAAAGATGGAGGTAAAGTTGGTCAAAAGCTGTTTTGCCAGCCAGCAATATTAAAAACAGCTGGGTTTATTACATAACGCTAAATATTTTATTTTACCATCATATGTAAACAAATTCAAAACAAATAAGATTTATCAATATTTTTGGTCCTATTTATTCACCCACTTTCTTAATCGCAATCCAGTCAAAAATACATAGACATATAATTTTAAAAATTTTACCTCCATTACCTCCATCGAATCCCGGTGGAGGCAAACGCATTTTTCTCTCTTCATTTATTCAAATATAAAATCTTTGTTTCATTAGATTTTCATTGTATATTAAATACATTAGAGTCCTGCTTTCAAATTTTATGGTTTTATAAAAAGAGATTATCCAGGTCTGTGTTTTGTATTCAACCGTTCAACGCGCCACAAATATGAAGAGCACGTGGAGTTTTTATTTATTAAATACTGCTTTTTGTTGTATAACCGGTACACGTGTGTCTGCAATCAGGTTTCTACCAACTGGGAATCCTGTAAAATCTGGTATTTAACCACGATATATAGGTGTATAGTTGAGTGTTTCTCGATAAAATAATCAACCCCACAACAGTGCGTGGAGAGATGTCGGCCGGGCAAGGAATTTATGGTGTTGTTGTAATGGGCCTTGGTAGAGCGGGAAGGGCCAGAATTCGTGACTTACAGAAAAACTTGGATAATGATATTCTCAAGAAAGTTCAGCTGAAAGGCTTCGTCTCAAGGTGCGTTATTTTGTATTTATATAATTGGTCGAAAATTAGTTTGTTTCTTAATAAACATAGATCAAAGTCACACTATACTAGATGCGAATACGTATCTTAAATATATCAGTATAGCATGTGCTATATAATGACGTAGACCTAAATGCCGTCTTACCTTCCCCATTTTCTTTTGGCCATGTTATATGTCAGGTATCAACGGCATAACGCGACGCCCTAAATTTCCATGAACTTATGACTTGCACTGTATTGCTTTCAATCCGGTCGTAAAATAAATCCTTCTAGGCAGCTCCCTGCCTCAAAATCGGGTTCATATAGTAGTCCGAGGGGCTCAGACGATAGTTTTTGAGTTATTCTCTGATGGGCAAGGAAGCTTCTTAACCACTAGAAATAGCCGAACGATACCATAATTCGGAACTTTATCTTCGAATATATAAAAATTGCATGGCTTTACCCTGTCATAAACCATCTTGTTTTCTTCCTCGAACACTTTTGGGTTAGACCGACCCATAAAACGATCACTCAACGTCCATTTTCATGTCAAAATCAATCTTTTCTCAGCAGTACCACACTCGCTCAAAAATTTCTTCTGCGGTAATTAGGTCATGTGGATTCTACATTATTTAGTATTCAGAGACAGACTTTATTTCTGTAGTTTTCATAGGGCTAGACCTTGTATCTCTATATACTGTATAGTTTATTGGATACGAATTCGCATCTAGGGAATCGGGTGCACACAAATCTCAAACTACAACAGAAACGGCTATCATGGCTGAGCTAGGGAAACCGAGTTATCTGTCATACATCGCATAGCATATAAATGGACGATACCACGTTTCTCTATTTGTTTTTCTTTTAACTACTAGGCGGACAAGTGGTCAGTGATTTTTGGGACTTTTACTTACCAAAATAAACCAGAAGTAGATCTTTTCGAATGGAAACTATGTTAACAAAATAATTCTGTTGGCTCAAATATTCAATCAATGGAGGGTCAGGAGGGAGCTTTCTGTACCCCTGGTGATCTCACAGCTAAGGGTCTGCCCTTTTAAAAGCGACCTGTTTGTGATGTCCTTGTATTACATCCTGTGATTGTCCTGTATTTGCCTTGTCTTGTCTTTGTTGCCACTGGCATCCCTCATCCATTGCATAGGCATGCTGTCATATGAGTGAAATAACATATATCACAGCATTAAATCTAAATCAAACTGAAACAAACAAACAATCCATTTAGGGCTGTTTACCATTATACATGGCTCATCGCCTATAAGATGTTATCCAAAAGTTCTCTCCCTCTGGCTAAGGGCAGTTTGTTAGAGTGCAGCAAGGCTGTCTTTACTTAGTACTGGAGAAAGATTAACTTTCCAACTTTATTAAAACACTTTACATTTTTCGGTTGTGCTACATGTAGTGTCAATTATTATTGGAATACACTGCCATATAAGTGAAATAAACTTCATCTCTCACATGATCGAAAAACAGCCGGCCAATCCCTTCGTTTCCAAACAAGGTCCCTTCACCACAGTACCCCAAAAGTAGATCTTTTTGAACTGAAACCAGGGGCTTACCCAGAAATCAAAAGTATGGTGTCCAAAATTGTAATTTTGCTTCACTTTTTAAGTAACTGGGTGTCTAATTTTAACAGTTTTCCTATCTCCCATCCTGCATGTTAAAGTTTCTTAAAACAGGGTGTCCGAATGAGGCAATTTTTTTAATTCAGGTGTTCTGAAAGTCAGAAACCACAATAAAATGTATTCCATTAACCTAAATATTCAATTTAAGGCTGCTTACCTGCATCCATCTTCATCCAGCTCATCCCCTGTGTTTTACACAAGTGCTTTCCTGCTCGCCTATCCACAAGTCCATGACACATTGTCCCTGACCACTTGCAGTTGAAAAAAGAGCGGTAACATGATCTGAGAAAATGTCAATCCCTTCATTTCAAAATATCCTTGAGGTGTCACATGATCGGAAAAACATCTGGTCAAAATATGATTTATTTATTATAGCGTGTGCTGGTTGACCGTTATCCACTTGTCCAGCATGCTGCCAGTCAGAAGAAATTAGGATACCAGTATACTGATATTGTTTGCTTTACATCAACTTCATCTGAACAGCAATTAACAAACCACAAAAAAAGGCGAACTTTAGCTCAAAACTATAGCTTTTTTAAAACTTACATTAAGTCTCCATTGTAATAAGGAACACTATAGAAAGTAAACGTCAAACTAGGAATAAGTTCACCCTAAACATCTTCCTATGCAAGGGTTAGTATGTGTAAGACGAGACTTCCACATTACTATCGTGGGAAAACGTGGCAAAAATTTAATTGGACTATGGTAGAAACAAACAACCAATCAAAAAGTCGTTTAAACATCAAAGTCTATACAACAAACAAGCGTGGCGCCACTGCCAATTAACATGTCTGTGATGATGTCAGGACTCGTTAA
>JAQQZZ010136101.1:0-13453 GCA_030265115.1 Mopalia vespertina | reverse complement strand
TTTGCCCCTCAATCACCAGGATCTCATTCTCCTCCGACACGGGATGCAACCCACGGCTAACAGGTTGCCTCTTTTCTTGCCTCTTACGATCAACCGAGGAAGCCGGGGGAGTATTCTGCAGGGCCTGCTGGTGTTATATGGCCCACCCGATTGGCTTTCCATTCAGTTAACCATTAGAGCAGCAGGAACTGCCCTCCAACCAGTCAAAATTAATGAATGAGGTGAAATCTATTGCTGTTAAACATCATGTTCAAGGGCATACTTTATATAAGATGGTACAGGTGGTAATGGGAGGGAGCTTTCTGTTGCAATGCTGCTGTTGCAAAGAAGGGGCAACGTGATGATAGTTCCCTTCTCCCATGCCATCATGTGAGTGAAATAACCTTAAGTGTCGTGTTAAACCCCAATCAAACAAACAAACATCACCATCATAAAATTTGTTTGTTTGTTGAGGTAAAGCCATGTATACTTAAAGTTGTCTGCTGTTATGATGGCATGCCAGCCCAATGGGTACAGGAAACCACCATAGATGCCACTAGCAACAGAGACAAAACAAGACACTCACAGGACGTAATCAAATACATCACAAACAGATCGGCTAAATGTAGCCTCCTAACTCGGAGAGCACCAGTGCAACAGGAAAGTAAACAATTAAAAAACCAAAAAAACACAATAAAATGTGTCACATTATTTTTCCAACAAAACTGTCTACCTTACCAAAAGAGACAAAAATGATTTAATGGGGATATTTAACCTGTATTATAAAACCGATGAGTGTACTAAATTCATGTTTGAAGCTGCAATGCACATCAATAACAGAAAATGCAACATTGAAACGCTGAAGTTGGATGCGTTCTTTGAAAATCAAAGCTGGAAGATGAATTGTCAAAAGTGACACAGACCGTCAGGGATTAGTGGGAGCATCACAGCAGGGTATGCTCCCTGTATTGTTTCTATTGACGTTCAAGTGATGATCGGACCATGCTTTCCAAAAATAAATGTACAATTATTTTTGGGAAGCTTCGATACTCAAGATTACAAACATATAATTGTAATAACTTTGAGACTTATTGCAAATTGAATTAAAGTCGACAGATAAAATACCGTGAGTGTCTTGCTTTATTTATGAGAATGTTATAACTAGAACAGCAAAAATATTAGTTTATTTTATAGAAATATCCTGGAACTTTTTTCGATTTCAGGGGATTTCACGATTTCAACATTTGGAAAGCGTATAAAATAGAAAATACACCTTTCGGAAATATTTTTTAAAATCTTGGGCGAACTCAAATAAAGACACTTTTCTTTTAGCCCACGTTGTCCTAGATAAAATGCAACAAATTGGAAGTCTCGACGATGAACAGGTTCTATGTAGAATCTGTCAAAGTCATTAGTGTATCACATAAGGCGTTTAAAGACTGGCTATTAATTCAGTCTATATTTAATCTTACACTAGGGGAGGCTAAGCAAATTTAATAGCTCTATTGAACTAGTTTGATATTTTGTTACTTCATTACCCATCTGAACTTCGCCTCGCCATATGATCAAACACCAAGCAATGGGGAGTCTGTAGCGAAAATGATCACTGATGTCCAGCACATTGTCAAGGACTCCGGTTTACAATCTGTTAATGGAATTTCGAAGTAATTTTTTCACTATCATTAACTTTGAATGTTGAACATTATAATGTTTTTGTTTTAAATTGTTAATTTTAGCCCAATGGGCCCAGCAAGAGAATTATTGCATTTGGTTAGCATTCTCTCCGTACACCACTCTTCCAGAGGGAAGGATATTGAATATACACATGTATCTATAGCTGATAGTCACCACTAGTCGCTAGACCTACCCAGGTTAATTCATATATTCTAAAAAGCGATCAAACTGGTACAAGGATGTAGATCAATTAAAATCGACGAATCAATGACCATAAATATGGTGTATAAAGTATTGTTAAATATGTAGCCAACAAGATAATCGGTATGGGTTAGGAATTAATCAGCCTACAAAGTAGTATTTCAGAGATATATAGATTAACCAATGGATATATATGTTAAAGAGAATGAGTGTTACAGCCTGTCTGATACAGAGGGGAAGTTTCGCCTAAATCAGTTTTTGTTTCTCTTGTATGCTATAATATAGGTGTTTGTTTGATTAGGGTTTAACGTCGTACTCAAGGGTATTTCACTTATATGACGACGGATTGTCCACTTCACGCTGTTCCATTCCATATTACGGTGTAAAACCGAGAGGAAACCTCGTAAAAACCACCCCCGCGATTGCCGGAGCCACATCGAGTGACTCACTCATATACCCGGTGGTCGACAGACGGACTCGATCCCGTGAACGGTAAATTGGAGTAGGATTGGGAAGCGCACATGCTACCACTAAGCCGCGGGCCTGGTCATATTGGAAAACAAATGGAACTATTTCTTGTTTAGACCCTTTACCTGGTTCCCAATTAAAACCCAGCGGATACAAGGTTTGAATCCAATAAACCTTCTAAGCATTTCTAAGCATTTCTGTTTGGTTACTTCTTCAAAGGGAAGAATTTGTGTTTTTTCAATCGGCATGATTTCAAAATGATCTTTAACCGAATGAAGATAGCAGTATTCCGCTATTGGGAATATACAGTTTGACCTAATGGGGCTCAAATGATTGTTGGCTCTAAGCCGAAAGTAATTTTGGGCTCACCAATATATTGTTTGAGACACTTCTTACGAGTTATATAGGGTATACCACATTTTCTGAATCACAGTTCAAACTATCTACCAGATAGTAAACATTTCTAGTTTGTCGCCCAACAAAGGGTGCCTTATTTGGTATGTAAGTATAAAAATTGTTTGCATCTCGTCTTCATATACTTTGAGGATCTGCCTGACACTGTGATTGGGCGATTGTGGTATTTTCTTTTAGGAGTGGATAGTAGCCCTTGGTCTAAATTATAACTTCAGTTTTCAAAGGGTTTGGGATTTAATTTGGCGAAGAAGTCGCCAAGAATATCCTCCTAGGATAAGGGGCTTAAAGACAACATAACAAGTCTGATTGAAGCAAGAGTGCTAGAATTTCTGTGAACCCTAATTATTTGTGATTTAATAATTCCCTTGAAGGTATGTGGGGGTGAAAAGATTTAGCATGAAGTTGGTGGGTATCTGAATATAGGCTTAAAGAACGCCTTAAAATCCAAAGACCCTACTGTGTGTAAATAAGGAACCTTATATACCGTAATATCTATATTAAAAAAATCTACCCTTTCAACGCTAATAGTGGGCTGGAGTTTAATCGTGCTGGTTTAGTGGCAATGAAGAGATCAAGATCATATCTGGAATGTTGCCAGAGTATAAATATGTCATCCAAATATCTAAGATACAACAGGGGCTGCTTAGCACACTTTCCAAGGGCTTCGTGTTCCCATTCTGCCATAAAAATGGTAGCAAAGTTGGGGCTAAACCTTTTACCCATAGCACAACCCTTAATTTGCTGGTACATTTGGTCATTGAACTTAAAATCGTTACATTTCAAGCTGAGTTCCAACAGTTTCAATATCTCAGTAGTTAGACGACGGGAGGCGGGATACTGATTGAAAGTATTTTAACAGAACGAAGTCCTTCCTCAATGTCGATATTTGTGTACATAGATTCTCCGTCAAGTGTAACTAAAAATGACGTCTTTATCAACCTGAATTTCAGATAACTTATTCAAAAAGTCCTCAGTATTTTTTTTACAAAACTGGGATGCCTGTTGACACGAACAACTAAATGAAAATCGCAGTTAATTTATGCTTCATCACATTTCGTGGGTGATCTGATTCTAATGACAAAGTTTGATGACATTAACGTGTGTAAACAACGCATTCAATGTATGCAACCAACTTTGAGAGTTAAGCGAGATTACGTCAATTCACCTAGCTCCCCAAGATTAACACATACGTTACATATGTGTCCTGCTGAGCTGTGTCATAACATTTACACTTTTTAAGCGACATCAAGACAATTTGGCTGCAGAATATGCCCCATAAACGTGCTGAATGTTAGGTATTCCTTGGCATGCCTGTTGCGGAATATTAACGAGAGTAAATCCAGTATTTTTACATGTGCTGCTATATAAAACACGACAGTGTCTGAAAATAGGGTCTCGAATATGCTATAACATGTTTCGCCAAGGACAAAACATAGGGTACTGTCTCCAAATAAATTTACTGATAATAGTTTTTTTATCGAGTTATATCGTGCTTTACTTTCGATAATACCAGAGCATTCGAAAGGAATATTTAGGAAACGATCCACAACGAAATGAGTCCAACTATAGACACTGAAGAAACACGAAGCTTTCTAATTGGTAAAAGGCAGCAAACTGATGCCAACCAGGCGTCTGCAAACACAGGTGAATCTCCCACGACAGTCAGCATGAACAACGTCCTTATCAATGTTGATGGTAAGAAGAAATATCCTAAACGAGCAGGAAAACGATGGAGATATAACAAACAACCCTCTACCCAAACGAAAGCTTCTGGGCTGTATTATGATGTAGATGATACCCCTGCACTTCATCTAGCTACGTTTTTCGGATTTCAGGTAAAACTAACATTCATGGTCAACTCTTCATTTATATCCCCGCTCACAAAATACCGACTTCTATCTCACCGTGGCATCTTAGCTTATTTATTTGTGAATGTTTAATAGGTTCAATTAACCGAACGCATCATTTGGACACATCAGGAGTTGAAAAAGACAGTTATTAGGAAGCTATAACGCTGGGAAAACAATTTAGATAAAATGCTATTTACAAAAAATAATTTATAACCTAGTTTGACGACCTTTTTGGTTTTCAGCTTGCTTTAGCTAACATTTTCAACTGTGTGAACATGGCGATGCTAATGTCGAATTTTATCTGTGCGGATCAGCAGTTCACGGCTTCTCTCTACACTACAACAGCTGTCATGTCCGGAATATGTACCATTCTACAAACGTCACTGGGAGTCAGGCGAGTATTATAATTACACATTTATATTTGTTTCTAAGAATTAGTCAGATAAAGTATAAACAACTGCATAGATTACAGAATAGTTCAATGAATTACAACGATCCATAACAAATTTCTATCCCCTTTTTTTTTTTTGTAAATCAGAAAAAGTTTGTTGTGAGAATTATTCTCGGACTGTTCATTTTGTCATACACTTGTCCTCCATGCAACACTCAATCCAAGTTATTTACTGCTCAGTTGGCAGTTTTAACACGGAAATTGTTGACTATTTTCTCCAAGATATCTTTTGGTATTATTGTTTTTTCTCATTCGCAGTTTTCTTTCAGTTCTAATGTTAACTTCGTTTGCTTCAAGGGATAGCTTTGTGACTGTTTTCAGATTGCCTGTGTTCCAAGGGCCATCTGTTCTTTTCCTCATCCCGTATATGCATGCTGCCAGTGAACCGGAATGGGGGTGTCAATCCTCGAGGACGGCAGGTAACTTACGCTAATCCTTTTTGTAGTTTCTTCATTGCTGCAGTGAACCAACTGTTAAATATACCTCGATGTATTGAGTAAAAAACTTAATGATGCATATGGAATTTAAGCCCCCACCTGACTCAAACAGCTGTCAGTATATCTATCTAGTGACGAAGTCCATCAAATAATTCAGTAAACAAACTAAGAATTGTTTGAATAATATGACTGTGATTCTTGATTCCAGTTTTCAACATTTCTACTTTCAATAATGTGACGGAGGAATTTGATCGTCATCAGCCATGGCTACCCCAATGGAACAAGGTGGGCGTTAACGGTTACTTCAAATTGCAACGATATTTCGTTGATAACAGTACTTCATAGTACGGTATCAAACATACATAAGTAACTTTATATTTAAAGTATTATATATTGTGTGTGGCTGGTAGTTGGTTGGAGTTCCTGTATCGGTGCTAATGTCCTGTGGACCACGGGAAACACGTAATCGCCTTTTCTCGAACCGTCTTGCACTGAAAATTTACAAAATTCATTAACAGTAAATATAAAGCGTCTTTCTCATACTCTCTATACATCATTAAAATATGTAAATTGACATCTTTGATATTAATTTTATAAGCATATAACTGAAATGACCACGGTGGCTGCTTTACTGCTAGTACGCGTTTCTACAGGACTAGTCTCAACGACCTGTTTGCTTCCCCAAGAATAAAGCTCTTACAGAAATGTAGAGAACTCGTACTTCACAAGTAAGCTGGTTTCAGTGTTAATTATATATGACTTGGGGAAATCAGTTAACAAGATCCGTCTGCTCTTCAGTTGAAGCTAGTGAACAGAATTAAAAACCTCGAAAACTCCACTAGGACTTCGCCTATGTTACGTTGTGAAAGACAGAGCCCTTCTGAGAATTAAATCCAAAACATTAAAAACAATTTAAACTGACGCTGTTAATTCAGTTGATGTGTACTTGATGCTGTAAGACTGCACTGTGTGCTGCACGCAATCTGGGTTTACTTTCATCTAATGAACAGGTGCAAAGGCTGAGAACGGGACTCGATTTAATTTACCAGCAAAAATATATTTTATATGATTTTTCTAACCCTGCATTTTGACATGAATACCTTTGCAGTATTTGGGAATACTGTACACTACAGGTTGTACCAGGGTAGTTCTACAGTGGTAATCGTGCTGTTTTAACTGTACCATTGGGATTGTATCATGGGATTACATGTATTCGTGAATTCTTTAACGTGGTATTTGCTCAATGTACCAGGACATATGTACCACAGTAAATATATTGGGAACGCTGTTTTGCGGCACTTGAACAATATAGGAGGTAGGTATGCCATATACCAAAATACAGCGAAGACATTAACAAGGCTATTTCAACATGGTACATGATGAAACAATTTAATAAGGGAGTGGATTCGCATGAAGCCAGGAGAAAGAAACTCATCAAATCCTTAGTTTGCTCCCGCCCAGTCTCCCCGATTATGACTAGAGGCCGTGGTTTTCGACAATCCGGTCAATAACACTTTGACGACATGTCTAGCTCTTTTACAGGGAACGCCGCTTACTTGCAAATTAAACAATCAAGGCTATTGGAAACGATTCGGGTAAACCTACTGGTTTGTCAACCTCTGTGTGTTGTTATAGGTACAAGGATCTCTGATGGTGGCTTCTTGTGTACAGATCCTGATAGGATGTCTCGGTCTTGGTGGTTTGGTTCTTAGACTGATGGGACCAATCTCTATCACATGCCTTATTCTACTACTTGGCATCTCTATACAGGGCTTGATAACCGCAGTGGCTGAGATACATTGGGGGATGTCCTGTCTGTAAGTTAGCAGGTTGAAATAGCGTTAAATGTGGCGTTCAATCCCAATTGAACCTGCAATATTATGTAGCATTCAACAATTGTGTCTGTCGGAGAAAAGAATTGATTTTTAAAAATACAAATACAGTTTATAAACGTAGACAAAGTATAAATTAGAGCGTCGTAGTGGCATATACACTATGTTTTAGGAGAGTTTCAAAAATTATCTTTTCACTCTCGAACTTGTGAAAGTTACAAAACATACAAAACGTCTGAATTTCTCCAAAATAACATTGCCAGCTAAAAATGCATATCCCCCCTCCCACAAAGAAATAAAATAAAACGTGTGAATGTTTGACTTTTGTAAGTTTTGACATCATTTGTTCCCATTTTAAGTTTAATTTCCTACAGCTCACTTCAGTATGTGACTTGTAATAACATTAAATTCTGTCACCAACTGCGTAGTTATTTACTATCACGCGTACCAATAATGTACAACGTATCTCTTAGGTTAAGAACGGGTTTAAGGTCAACTCAGTGGTGAACATATATGGTTGTATGAACGTATAGCGTGGAATATGGCTAAATACCGCTTTATCATGAACCTTATTTCATTATCTAGAGTTGCAAAAAAATCTCACATATATCTGACAGGCAATAAATTGACTAGTACACATGCTGTTGAAAACTATTATATATACACGGTTTACTGCACTCAGAAAATTGTGCTATTGAACTTTTAGTACAGTTAATTTAAACTCTCCGAAAAAGATGTTGACTCTTGTGGTATGTTATCATCCACAGAAACATTGTTATCATCATCATCGTCTCACAGTACATCAATAAATGGATGGTTCCCATGCCAACGTGGAGCAAAAAAGATGGGTTTCAGTTTCGTCCATTTCCTCTTTTTGAACTCTTTCCAGTAAGTGTTGCATGCGTTTTAGAATTTTTCCAACAAATGGTTCGATAATTCTTAAGAAAGATTGATGTAAGAGATTGTGTCAACTTAAAAAAATAATAAATAAGAAAAATAAAAATATAAAACAAACAAATAATCAAACAACCAGCCAACCAACCAAGTAAATAAATAAATGCAGTGCAAATGAGAGCTCAAGTGAGTCGCAATACTCGCAAGAGTAAAATGCAATTTGTGATAATTTTCTTTCTGAATTTGTGCCACTTTCCTTGGCTGATAGATTGGTATTAGCGTATATGGTAACATAACAGACAATGGACGGAGATCTTTAGGGCTACATATATCTAACTCACCACATCTTACAATGTTTACCAAGCGAGGTTGGAGTCACTTTCATTGTATCAAGCCTATCTTCAATTCCTACCTTGCCTTCCTGAATGGAAAAACCCTGAGTTAACTGTAGTCTATAACAGCTATCTAGTGACATCTCTCTACCACACCCAATCAGATTGGCATTCGGCAAACTTAAACATCTTGTCTTACCATGTTTTATTTGAATGTGAAACGAACAGACTAATATATATATACATTTGAATTGTTTGTCATAGGTTATATTATCGGTAATAGTTGGCTGGCTCCTTTCGTTCATATTGACTGAATGTGGGGTATTCACCGATGACCCAACTGACATGGGATATCAAGCCAGGACAGATTTCGGTGTTGATGCGATCAAAGAGGCGCCAGTAGTCTCCATCCCCTATCCAGGTAAAGCAGTTACACATTTGCATGCAGTGGTTTACATCATCGCAAGTCTATATTTCTGATTGGTGTTATCATTTATCTCACACAAAATGTAAGAGGTATAAATAACACAGTATTAAGCATCTTGGAACGATTTTATCAAATACTAAACTTTCAAATCAAATACCAATTGTACATGGTATTTTCGATAATTTTTTGATAATCAACAACCGGAAAAAATTAATTGTTTGATTTAAGGTCAATATGGTACCCCGTCGTTTAAGGTATCATATGCAGTGGTTATGATTGTGGTAGTGCTGTCAAGTATCTTGGAATCCATCGGGGATTATGTTCAGACAACAGGACCAAGTCGTGTACCTATCCCCCCAGCCCACGCCATCAACAGGGGCATCATGGTTGAAGGCTTTGGTAGTCTCCTCTCAGGAGCAATGGGGGCCGGACACGCCACTACCTCATACAGTAATATGATCGGCATGATCGGTATTACTAAGGTATTTAATATTTTTGTTTTCTAATAGAGTAGAATATTCTCTCCCCCATTCCATAGGTCTTCGTCTTTTGTCTCCTTATAACTGCCAAGAAAGCATTTGCATTCATACTTATACTTGGTAAGTTGTTCGTCTGATTCTTATACTATATCTCCAGAGAAGTTAAGGGTTTGTGATGTTATTTCAAAATGCTCTTTCGTTTCCTTTTCTGTTAAATGTCTTCCATCCAAAACGAAACATATAACCTAGTCGTCTGGGATGTAGGGAGATGTCCAAGAAACTTTTTAAAATAGTATTATGTTAGAAGAAAGTTGCAAGTTTTTTAAAAATAACAAGTTGGTCTTTTTTGATAAAAGCTAAATTGTTTTTCTGATTTAGATTGCGAGTAGGAGAGTATTTAACATAGCTGGTTTAATGATGATAGTGATGGGTATATGTGGGAAGCTTGGAGCTGTGTTTGTAGCCATACCTAAGCCTGTTCTTGCTGGACCCATCTTCATTGCCATAGCACTATTGGTGGGCGCTGCGCTCTCCAATCTGAGAGACGTCGATTTATGGTCAGCGCGAAATCAAGGTATTCTGGGAATCGCCATTATGAGTGGAACGGTGTTTCCGGGCTGGATACAAACCCATCAGGATGTATTTGATACAGGTGAGACAGGCAAATCTGCAGCCGTATGATCGGTGTTTTTTTCAACAGAGCTTTAAGTTTTTTTCACTGTTCTTCCACTCTTATGAAACATTACGATTTATAGATCACCAGAAATAATGCACAAGTTGATAGCATTTGCTGTCTGGCAAAAACCAAAGCCTATCACAAAATATTTATAGATGTACAGTATTTTCGTTACTTTGGGACAACTCTATCTTAGTTTGAACAGATTCTAGCTTAGAAAAATTTGCCGGCTACCATCTAAAAAGCCGAGTCGCTGAGTGGTCTAGGTGGCCGGCATATTCACTTTCTAAAAGACACAAAAATCATTCATTTATAGATGTAATCGTAACAGTCTATCGAGCACACAACCCACAACATATCTTGAGAAATAACCAGCGTCTTGAACAGGTTAAAGGCTATGCATGCTACCTTGGAATTAGTTCGTGACTACCTAGAGATTGCAAGTAGCACGGCAGGATTTCCTGACGATATGTAACACATGAGGTCTTCTTTTCGCCTGTAGATATCTTTGCTTGATTGTCATTAAACGACCTACTCTAGCTGAGAGTTGTCGTACTTGCTCCTTTTCTAACTTAAGTTATAATAAACCATTCAAATATTACAGGTTCTAAGGAATTTGACCAGTCATTGACAGCTCTCCTTGGGATGCCTCTTGTGGTTGGTGTCGTCATTGCCATGTTTCTGGACATAACAGTACCAGGTAAGGCCCTACATCACAACAACATTTTTCGCTGTTTTTTTCTCTCGATAAAGCTTCGATGCTAAAATGCATATTGTGTAAAGGAAGGTTAATCTAAAGGAATCAATCTATCGTATTGATTGGTGTCTATTATAATATGAACTGCTCGCTCTAATATAGTTGACGACCGTGCGGGTGAAGAAGAAGACGTTTTGTTTGATATCGCGTTAGGATATACAATTCATACACATTAAGTGACCTATTAAACGTCCTTATGCCGTGGTTCAATGGTAAGGATGTCGGACTACTGATCATGCTTTGATGTACCTCTCACAGGATCTAGTCATCTCTGTCCATCTCAGGAATATAAGGGAGTCACACGATCTGCAGTGTAAGAGAAGGACAATCCGTTATCAAATAAGTGAAATACCCAACCACAATCAAACAAACTAGCAAACTGAATGCAATGGCCATATTATAAAGGTATCGTATTTGTTTGTTTGCTTGAATGGGGTTCAATGTCATACTCAAGGGGTCTTTTACTGATATGACGACAGATTGTTCATTTCACATCGTCCTTGCTTAAATACGGTGGTATTTAATACGTAAAAACCACCCCCACATCGAGTGACTCATTCATATACTTGATGGACAGACGGTCTCGAATCCCGTGAATGGTACACCGTAGTAGATTAGTAGGCTGACACGCTAACCACTAAGCCACGTCCATGGGTCATTATTGCATCGTAATTATTGGTCTTAAACGAACATAATGTTACACCAATGTTAATTTTCTAGACAATAACACGGCTCTTATTCGTTTAATTTGTAGGAAGCAGTCGGGTTAAAGCTGAGATACTGGGAGATAATATTACGGAAACAATAAACACAAAACAACAACCCATAGGTCCAAGAATACAGACAGATTTATCTATCTATAATCTGCCATTTATAAATAAGTGGATGTCGAAATGGAGGATAACCAGATTCATACCCTTCCTGCCAAGCCCTCCGAAAGTCAATCATGTTCTCTTGAACTCTGTTTCCACTGACTCGTCAACAATTCAAGTCCCTTCCATCACACCATAATGATTCGTTTCTGTGTAAACATATTTTGAATGCCGCTGATTGCGTAATATCCATACCCATATCTTATTGAGGTGTTTACATGATGCTTAGCATTATAAATTTGACTTTAAGGTAACACAGCAAGGACTAACGTTATACATAACGTTTTCCACACTGGCAATTCGGTTATATACAAGCCTGAGGAAGCACAGCTGAAAATTACTATTTCCTAGTTTCTGCGCTATGCACTCCCGATGTTCCTACATTATAACGGAGGTAGGGGCTGCAATATCTGTGGACTAAGATCGCCATTAAATTACCCCGATTTCGAAGAATTTGTAAAACGGTATGCTTTGATATCACTTACTGAAACAAAAACGGACAATATTGACTCTGCTACATTGGTAGATAAATTTGATTTGTTAGGTAACAAACTTTTACTAAATAATAGACATCAGATTTCCTCATACAGATCACGTGGCATAGGTGTTGTAATTAAGAAGACTCTACTAAAATATGTTAATATTCACCCAGTCCGATGTGAACATGTGCTGTGGTTAACATTAAAAAAGCTTGCTCTTAATTGCGAAAAGGATTTGCTTGTGGGAGCTATATCTACATACCGCCTGAAAGATCTCGATATAATAACTTTGAAATATTCGACACATTAGAAAATGAGATTATTGATCTTACCACGTCTAATAATAATAACAATAATGTGTGTTTGTTAGGTGACTTTAATTCTTATACCCGTGACTATGTATATTATATAGAACTAGACAGTGCTATCAACGAGCAATTAAATCTGTGTCTCATTTTAGTCCTTAATGAGGATTGCTTTCTCTTACATGAATGTGATATACATTTAACTCGTACGTCTAAAGATAATAATAGCCCAAACAACTATGGATACAGATTGCTTGGTTTTTGTAAGAGCAACAGCTTGTATATTTGTAATGGAAGGGTTGGTGGGAATAAGTACCTAGGTGATTTGACATGTTAAGGTTCTAGTGTTGTTGATTATGTCATAGGATCGTCTTGGGTACTAAGTCAAATTTCAGATTTTGTTGTTTTGTTATTTGACTCTTTATCTGATTTCATTCAGCCATATGCCTTTCCTTGAAAGTGTCACCTGTTGATAACTCTGACAGTAACCGTAATAATTTAAACCCGGATGTTAGTGGTGAATCTTGCGAGTCTCATACATATGTGAAGTGGGATGAACATAAGAAGGGAGAATTCGTAAACAAATATCAATCCATTGTTAGTTCATAAAATTAACCTAGAGTTAGATAAACCGGATGCTGATTTAAACTTGATATGTAACTCTTTAAGTACATGTTTCTTCGAAGCAGCAGCATCTACTAAGATCGTCAGAAAAATAAACAAATGAAAAAGTAGTTAGTCAATAAACTCTAAGCCATGGTTCAATCTAATTAAAATCAGATCTCAAAAACGCTCCCCGTGTTTTGTTTGTCGCTTTATCGAGATCTAAGGCAATCACTCTACTAATACGGTCACAGTTTCAGTTGTCCAATAAAAACACAGATAACACAGGGCCATGGTAAACACCGAATTCAGCCAAATAAAGC
>JAQQZZ010136090.1:0-13453 GCA_030265115.1 Mopalia vespertina | reverse complement strand
ATTGGAGTCATGTTAATAAACAATCTTGTATACCACGTTTTTTGGTTTGGTTTGTTTGTGGTATGACTTTTGATGCCATGTTGATAAACAATCTTCTATACCAGGTTTCGTGGTTTGATTTGTTTGTGGTATGCTTATTGGAGTCATGTTAATAAACAATCTTGTATACCACGTTTTTTGGTTTGGTTTGTTTGTGGTATGACTTTTGATGCCGTGTTAATAAACAATTTTTATAGCATGTTTGGTGGCTTGGTTTGTTTGTGGTATGATTTTTGGAGTTATGTTAATAAAAAATCTTCTATACCATGTTTGGTGGCTTGGTTTGTTTGTGGTATGATTTTTGGTACCATGTTATTAAACAATCTTCTATACTAGATTTGCTGATTTCTCTTTGTTTTGTTTAAATAAATAAAAGCATATGATAATGATAATCTATCGTATAAATTCATGAAGATTTCAGAATAAGATATGTGTTCCGTTATGTGGAGAAATATCGTGTATACACCAACATTGATGTTGATGAAACATGTTCGTGACAAGATACCAGTAATATACCTAAATGGATTGGCTGTGAATGCTCCACAGAGATAAACACCGACTGATTTGCTCTACATGCACTGGATCGCAAATTCTGTACACACTTTCTAGGTTTTCAAACAGCAGGCTTATTATAAGTAAATGTCTACTGACTCCAAACGATCATTAGTGAATTCATGACAGACATTAAATATAATTACACTTTTCCAAGGGCTTAATTTAAAGGAAAGTATATTTTGCGTAAAGGACATACATATATATAATTGATCAACATAAAAAGTGACAATTATTGAAAACACCTTGATCGAACATCATTGCCACATTTGATGTTCACAATGTAAACACCTCGCATCATGACTCGATTTATTCCCCCATATATACTGTACGAAACTAGAAGATTGCATGAGCAGTGACATTTTAATAATATTAGCTTTGTGTAATTTAATTGACTTGATGCTTATTTATTCTATGTCAGCATAAGATAAATAAATAAATGAACAGATAAACAGCAATATTTTAGATATAATTTTCAACCACCTTCTCCTAGGTCATCTCCAGGACATAGTGTTCTCGCTATGACTTCTCCTAGGTCAGCCCTATGACATGGTGTTCTCGCTATGACTTCTCCTAAGCCAGCCCTAGGACACTGTGTTCTCGCTATGACTTCTCTTAGGTCAGCTCCAGGACACAGTGTTCTCGCTATGACTTCTCCTAGGTCAGCCCCAGGACACAGTGTTCTCGCTCTGACTTCTCCTAGGTCAGCCCCAGGACACTGTGTTCTCGCTATGATTTCTCCTAGGTCAGCCCCTGGACACTGTGTTCTCGCTATGATTTCTCCTAGGTCAGCCACAGGACACTGTGTTCTCGCTATGACTTCTCCTAGGTCAGCTCCAGGAAACTGTGTTCTCGCTATGACTTCTCCTAGGTCAGCCCCTGGACACTGTGTTCTCGCTATGACTTCTCCTAGGTCAGCCCCAGGACACAGTGTTCTCGCTATGACTTCTCTTAGGTCAGCTCCAGGACCCAGTGTTCTCGCTATGACTTCTCTTAGGTCAGCCCCAGGACACAGTGTTCTCGCTATGACTTCTCTTAGGTCAGCCCCAGGACACTGTGTTCTCGCTATGACTTCTCATATGTCAGCCCCAGGACACAGTTTTCTCGCTATGACTTCTCCTAGGTCAGCCCCATGAGATGGTGTTCTCGCTATGACTTCTCTTAGGTCAGCTCCAAGACACAGTGTTATCGCTATGACTTCTCCTAGGTCAGCCCCAGGACATAGTGTTCTCTCTATGACTTCTCCTAGGTCAGATCCAGGACACAGTGTTCTCGCGATGACTTCTCCTAGGTCAGCTCCAGGACACAGTGTTCTCGCTATGACTTCTCCTAGGTCAGCCCCAGGACATGGCGTCCCGCTATGACTTCCAGATTAAGTCAAAGGTATCTTTTGTTGACAGTGTCGGAGATTCACTGCCCAAAATTGCCTGAAGACATAAGCTAAATAATAGGCTAATGGAGGATTGGAATTGATCACAAAAACACTTCTTATCTTTTGGTTACTATCGCTGTATATGCCTTGGGACAGGTTGTGGATAGTCAAAAACATGCCCTGTGCTATTTATAGTATACTGCAATGCGATAACTATGGTTGTTGTTGTTGAGTTCGTAGCCTTATAATATCCCTTATTCACAACTATGTCTGACATCCATCAACATTAGGTACAACTGCAATTGTTTTGTATGGGAGAGAATATCCGCCAAAAGTCTGTGCGTGTATTAAGTGCGTAGCAAACCACGGGATTGGAATGTATTCACGTGACATAGAATAACGCACTTACACTACGAACAGGACCTGGTATAAATATATATATATATTTCTAAAAATTAATCACACTGGCATAGGGATGTCAATTAATTAAAACCTATGAAGCATCTCATGTTCTAAAAAAGCAGTGATGGCTTTACATAGAAACTATATAAATGGATTAAGTGTGTTTTTTTACTGTCTCATTTTGATCTGTTATACCGTGCTTGACCGAGAATCATGCAAATAAAGCTCTGTTCTGGATTGATGATGAAGTTGGCCTGTGGGTTGATTCAGTTATCAGAATGAGGAAGTAGATGATACATTAGGTATAGGACCGAACAGGCTACATGCGATTTAGCGCCCATTGCTTACAGTTGCCACAAGTACATACACTAAATCGAAACGTCTCATCAGTCAATCTTTAAATCAAACCAGTAACTGTTGTGTATAAGGTGTTCAAGCAGTCTGACGCTTCATCGCATTATCGATAAATGAGAACAGTTCATTATTGGGATCAAACATGCTGTACTAAAATTCAGCACATCGTTATCCCATCATTTACATGTTCTTAGTCCTAAAGAAAGACTCATTTCGCAACAGAGCCGTTATTTTAACGAATTTCTGTGTGTGTCTGCTGCTGTGGAACAATCAATCAATCTATCAATCAATCGAACAATCAATGAATGAATCAACCAACCACATAAACAATCAATCAATCAAACAATCAATCGATCAACTAGAAAAACTATATATGGTCCGTTATAGACTAGAAGTGCATGTGTAAAAAGGAACATAGGTTTCTATAAGTCGTCTGTCTGTATATAATGTGCTTTATTATCGGCTGTATGCTAGCTGTGCTGTGATAGCTGACTGCCTGCGCAGTGTAGCTGTACTGTGTTCTCTACGCGATGCTATCTGTACTGTGCTGTATACGCGTTACTAGCTGTACTGTGCTGTCTACGCGATGCTATCTGTACTGTGCTCTCTTCGCGGTACTAGCTGTATTGTGCTGTCTACGTGATGCTATCTGTACTGTGTTGTCTACGCGATGCTATCTGTACTGTGTTGTATACGCAAGGCTATCTGTACTGTGCTGTGTACGCGAGGCTATCTGTACTGTGCTCTCTTCGCGGTACTAGCTGTATTGTGCTGTCTACGTGATGCTATCTGTACTGTGCTGTCTACGCGATGCTATCTGTACTGTGCTGTATACGCGAGGCTATCTGTACTGTGCTGTCTACGCGATGCTAACTGAACTATGCTGTCTACGCGGTAGCAGTTGTACTGTGCTGTCTACGAGATGCTATCTGTACTGTGCTGTCTACGCGATACTAGCAGTACTGTGCTGTCTGCACGACACTATATGCACTATGCCGTCTACGCGGTGCTAGCTGTACTGTGTGCACGGTGTTATCTGTACTGTGGTATCAGCACTGCGCTGCTTGCTATGTGCTTTCTGTACTTTGCTGTGCTACCAGGGTGATACGATGGGCACATGTCTCGAGACACTTACCCTCTTTTGATCTTGCGCATTCAAATATGTATAAAATACTAAAGGTAGGAAACACGGAAAGGAGCGAATTCTAGTAGTAATGAATTGTAAACTAACCTTGGTTAATTTATATATCGTCTTCTCATTGTCACTGTCAGATTTGATTAATTCCGAATACTTCTGTCAATGTAGGAAGAAACCGACGACCCCTGACAGAAACCGACGACCCCCTTCAGTTCTCGTTCCACACGATCACTCCCTTAGCCAACCGTCACCACGAGGCCTGTCCAGTAGGCCTAGCGCGCTGTCGCTCAGTTGCCAATATATTTAATAAAATTGTACCTAGGCTGAGCGGAATGCAAGCGTTTACTGCTGCCTGTTGGCATGGTTCCACGTGGATTCTGAAGGCAGCATAAGTGAAATGATGCCTGTTGTCATGGTTCCACGTGGATTCTGAAGGCAGCATCACTAAAATGCTGTCTGTTGTCATGGTTCCACGTGGACCATGAAGGCAGCATCATTAAAATGATGCCTGTTGTCATGGTTCCACGTGGATTCTGAAGGCAGCATCAGTGAAATGATCCCTATTGTCATGGTTCCACGTGGATTCTGAAGGCAGCATCAGTGAAATGATGCCTGTCGTCATGGTTCCACGTGGATTCTGAAGGCAGCATCAGTGAAATGATGCCTGCGGTCATGGTGCCACGTGGATTGTCAAGGCAGCATCAGTGAAATGATCTTATTGTCATGGTTCCACGTAGATTCTGAAGGCAGCATTAGTGAAATGATGCCTGTTGTCATTGTTCCACGTGGATTCTGAAGGCAGCAAAAGTGAAATGATGCATGTTGTAATGGTTCCACGTGGATTCTAAAGGCAGCATCAGTGAAATGATGCCTGCTGTCATGGTTCCACGTGGATTCTGAAGGCAGCATCAGTGCAATGATACTTATTGTCATGGTTGCACGTAGATTCTGAAGGCAGCATCAGTGAAATGATGTCTATTGTCATGGTTCCACGTGAATTCTGAAGGCAGCAACAGTGAAATGATGCCTGTTGTCATGGTTCCACGTAGATTCTGAAGGCAGCATCAGTGAAATGATCCCTATTGTCATGGTTCCACGTGGATTCTGAAGGCAGCAACAGTGAAATGATGCCTGTTGTCATGGTTCCACGTAGATTCTGAAGGCAGTATCAGTGAAATGATCCCTATTGTCATGGTTCCACGTGGATTCTGAAGGCAGCATCAGTGAAATGATCCCTATTGTCGTGGTTCCACGTGGATTCTAAAGGCAGCATCAGTGAAATGATGCCTGCTGTCATGGTTCCACGTGGATTCTGAAGGCAGCATCAGTGAAATGATCCCTATTGTCTTGGTCCCACGTAGATTCTAATGGCAGCATCAGTAAAATGATGCCTATTGTCATGGTTCCACGTGGATTCTGAAGGCAGCATCAGTGAAATGATCCCTATTGTCAAGGTTCGACGTGAATTCTGAAGGCAGCATCAGTGAAATGATGCCTGCTGTCATGGTTCTACGTGGATTCTGAAGGCAGCATCAGTGAATGATACCTATTGTCATGGTTCCACGTGGATTCTGAAGGCAGCATCAGTGAAATGATCACTATTGTCATGGTTCCACGTGGATTCTGAAAGCAGCATCACTGAAATGATCCCTATTGTCATGATTCCACGTGGATTCTGAAGGCAGCATCAGTGAAATGATGCCTGTTGTCATGGTTCCACGTGGATAATGAAGGCAGCATCAGGGAAATGATGCCTGCTGTCGTGGTTCCACGTGGATTATGAAGGCAGCATCAGTGAAATGATGCCTATTGTCATGGTTCTATAAAGTGGATCATGAAGGCAGCATCAGTGAAATGATGACTGTTGCCCTAGTTTCACGTGGATCATGAAAGCAGCATCAGTGAAATGATGCCTGTTGTCATGGTTCCACGTGGATAATGAAGGCAGCATCAGTGAAACGATGCCTGCTGTCATGGTTCCACGTGGATAATGAAGGCAGCATCAGTCAAATGATGCCTATTGTCATGGTTCCACGTGGATCATGAAGGCAGCATCAGTCAAATGATGCATGTTGCCATATTTTCACGTGGATCATGAAGGCAGCATCGGTGAAATTGTGAATGTTGTCATGGTTCCACGTGGATAATGAAGGCAGCATCTGTGAAATGATGCCTATTGTCATGGTTTCACGTGGATCATGAAGGCAGCATCAGTGAGATGATGGCTGGTGTCATAGTTCCACGTGGATTATGAAGGCAGTATCAGTGAAATGATGACTATTGTCATGGTGCCACGTGGATCATGAAGGTAGCATCAGTGAACTGATGCCTATTGTCATGGTTCCACATGGATCATGAAGGCAGCATCAGTGAAATGATGCCTATTGTCATGGTTCCACGTGGATCATGAAGCCAGAATCAGTGAAATGGTGAATGTTGTCAAGGTTTCACGTGGATTCTAATGGCAGCATCAGTGAAATGATGCCTATTGTCATGGTTCCACGTGGACGATGAAGGCAGCATCAGTGAAATGGTGAATGTTATCATGGTTCCACGTGGATAATGAAGGCAGCATCAGTGAAATGGTGAATGTTGTCATGGTTCCACGTGGATAATGAAGACAGCATCAGTGAAATGGTGAATGTTGTCATGGTTCCACGTGGATCATGAAGGCAGCATCAGTGAAATGGTCAATGTTGTCATGGTTCCACTTGGATCATGAAGGCAGCATCACTGAAAAGGTGAATGTTGTCATGGTTCCACGTGGATTCTGAAGGCAGCATCAGTGAAATGAAGTTCTCAGAAGACTACGCGCGGATTGCGTGATATTTGTTGGTTATACATTTCTTATATAAGAGTTGCTAAACATTATTATTTGCTTTAATAAACAGACTTAAACAGTCGAATCAATGATGAAATATGTTTTGACTCGTAAAATAGTTGTTTCGTCGTTCCAATTCTGTCTATGAGATATGTACATGTACAGTCTTTGTATAAACATAACTGGATAGGATAACTTACAGAATATCGTCTAGTGGGCATAAAGGACATATGGCATATAGGAAAAAAAACAATTGTATAGTATTTGTGTATGGCGATGGCATACTTTGGCTCGAATTTGAACTTCATTTTCCTAAATCCACACTGACTTTGTCATACTTTCATCAGGACGTTAGTTCGCCACTATAGTATTTATCCTGGGACACAATATATCCGATTTACTTTACAATCCTTGGTCAGTGGAAATCTGTTGTTACAAGGCATATATCCGATTTACTTTACAATCCTTGGTCAGTGGAAATCTGTTGTTAGAAGACAGCTGTATCGGACACGGGGGAACTGTAGGAGTCGTATGTGTGAGAAGGTCTATGGCTCCTCTCTCGGCACTAGAAAGATATGTAAGCTATGGTAAAATGTTTTTGTATCAAAAGGGTTAACAATGTGATTACTGCAGGATTCATTTAGTAACTGTTGATATTATAAAAACAACTAACAGTGACTTCTCAGACACAGACACACAGGACTTACCCAAAGCATACAATAAAATGTCAACACCGTCTAGTACAATACGTCACAGTGACGAAGGATTCTCCACTGTTAACCCCACTACACTATAGATATGTTTAACTAACCCTGTCATCGCGTGAAAACCTTAAAGTAACACAACAGCAAAACATCATGGATGTTTGCAACCAATCCCGTGTTACCCGTAAGATCGCTGCAATAACATCTATTTTAGTGAAGGATACCAATTTTTTAAAAATGTTCATCGATACAGGTCATCTTTACTCTTTGCGAACAAAACATTAATATTTATTTTAAAACCGAACCTAGCCAAACGTTAAGATTTGTTTTTACGAAAATGTAACAACCAAAGGCCAATTGACTCTGTAATTGATAAATACTGACTTCCAGGTACTGACTAGCAAGAATTCAAGTCAATGTTGACATACATGTAAACGAGTCTCAGACGATCTAATGCGATCACCTGATTACGATGTATAGAGCGATTATAGTGCGTATTGACAACAGATATTCTTGACAAATGACGACATAAGTGTTCATCCCCGTGAAATCCTGTAGCCTTATCGGGAAAAATAAGTCCAATCCTTAAGGGGACAAGATCAAACACAGAACTGACTATACCTATTCCATCTGGAAGTCAGTCGTCTGCTTCTGACCAAACAAAACTGACCATACGTCTGATTCTGTCCAATGATACCATACAATTCACAATAATATCAAACTCATAAACTTGAGAGGAGAGAAAAATAGAAGACCAGCAATATTTATACGACTCACATACCTCATTCCACTGAGCGCTTTGACACTATTTATACGACTCACATACCTCATTCCACTAAGCGCTTTGACACTATTTATACGACTCACATACCTCATTCCACTGAGCGCTTTGACACTATACATACGACTCACATACCTCATTCCACTGAGCGCTTTGACAATATTTATACCACTCACATACCTCATTCCACTGAGCGCTTTGACACTATTTATACGACTCACATACCTCATTCCACTGAGCGCTTGACACTATTTATACGACTCACATACCTCATTCCACTGAGCGCTTTGACACTATTTATACGACTCACATACCTCATTCCACTGAGCGCGTTGACACTATTTATACGACTCACATACCTCATTCCACTGAGCGCTTTGACAATATTTATACGACTCACATACCTCATTCCACTGAGCGCAAGCGCTTCGACAATAGGCATGGCATTTGATTAAAACCGTCACCTCTATGACCTTACCGTTTGGTCATAAACCAATACCATTTTGAATGCTGTTATATTCGGTAAATTACCGCAAATTGTTGGGTCGTCGTACAGCTGCAAATGGATGTAATTATTTTTAAAGCTACAAACAAATTTAATTGTTCCTAAATTCAATTTTTCCCCATTTTATATTTACCCCCATTACACATTTATAATTTTCAAGCAGCTGGAGTTTTCCGTAAGTGTGACTAAAAATAGAGATTCGCCACATGACTTCCTGGAAAAAACCTATACGGCGCAGGCTTATCCCAAAGCTTTATGATACTTGATGGTTACAAACTGTGGGCATGGCTGTGTACTCCAGTACAAGAAATCAATCAGCTGCCTTACACAAATTATAATCTCAGAAGAAGCGAAAATCATAGATGAGTGGGCGTGGTTTAGTACGGAGTTATCAAAAAGATAAAAAAGAACAAAATCTCGTTTTCCAAAAAGAAAAACTAGAGATTTATCTCACGTTCCGATATAATTGTTCGCATTTTATTTTTTTAGCCATTTCCAAAAATTAAATAGTGACGTAGGATAAATGGCAAGCGTTCCGTTACGTCTCAACTCATGAGCGATTATGGAGCCTTATTGTCAGTCGTAATTTATGTCAGCCTCCGACCAGGTCCTTAATTATTCACCTATAAATTCATTCGACTTTTGATTTTACAGTCGAAAGTAACAAGCAAAATAAGAGGCGATTGTCTTCTTATCTCCTACTTCGACATCATTTTGTCTTCAATATAATTTTTTGTATTTTTTGAAACAGTCAAAAAATCTGAAAAATTAGTCGAGAAGTATGTCGACCCCGGGATAGATCAGCAGCTTTATATATTTTTAAACGCCCACAATATTGTTTCCAGTTAGGATGAATGAAGCTCAGTGACATTATGTAGATTGCACAGCTATTAACGTGACAATGAAGTGAAAAGTTTGTCAAAAACTAAAAACAGCGTATTCGTAACACTAAATATGCACAATATTGTCTATACTTATCCCGTTCTAATGTCGATCGTCTGTTTATAACTAAACAAACACTGCCAAAAACTGTTTATTAACCATTAATATGTCCCTATCACGTCTGGATCTATTGTTGTTGGTCTTGGCCAATACTTTGTCGAATAAAGATCTCTGTCTTTATTTTTACGCCGAGCCAACAACTGAGCCGCTGCGTGGGTTGGAGATTTTGACGAGTGTCTTAACGGAGGAAGTCGGAACACCTTATTCTCTCAGTTATACCGCTCAGCATTGTTCCTTGTTTTGTTTTTTATTTGTAGAGAGCATCTTACATTCGGTCAGAATAATGGGTAAAAAAATACATTACAGTTGGATCTAATTGAACTGTGCACCTTGTCTAATACGTTTACATCTGCCTCTATTTTACTTCAACTCTTCTAGAAGGAATGTGATGTCAGGACGATCCGAGTGGTTTTATGAAGTGGCTTTACGTACTTCCTCATAACCCTCATTCATAGAGCTTTTGTGTGGCAGTTTCACACATAGAGATCTGTCCTGAAGGTTTGTGTGTAGCTGAATCCTTGTCGCTGGTGAAATCCCTATTATTAATAGTTTCAAACTCTCGGTTGTTTATACAAAAGACGAAATTGTATTGTTACGTCCGTTTTGCCGGTCAGTTTTCCGAAAATTCATACATTCAAAGAAAAAATAAAATACGTTTAGGGCAACTGTGACTGCGCTTCGTCCCTAACACCATATTAAAAACCTCCCATTACATTGCCCCGCTATAGTTTGTATAGTGTCGAATTTTCAAAGGCTTAGCAAGTGTTGCCACATCGAGACCTAATATAGATTACATCTTAAAACGGAATAAAACTGCGACATAAAAGGGGTGGGCGGGTCGGATAGAAAAAGAGAGAGAGAAGAAGAGACAAGCATGCCTCAAAAGACAATTCAATGAACAGTGTTGATGTTTATTGATAACATTGTGATAAATTCTTGTCAACAATTACTCAAAAAACAATAGAATATTTAGAGAAAGGGCATATTTGGTCCATTCGTCAAACCGAGAGAATATGTCCTGGGGCTTTCTCAGGAGGTAGTCGGTATATTGCCAAAGGATAACCATTTATTGGAATTGGAATTACCTCTACCAACAACAGGGTCAGCTGTGATGTAGTGCCATTTATTAGAATTGGAATTACCTCTACGAAAAACAGTGTCAGCTGTGATTTATAACCTCTGTTTTAATAGAAAGCATCTCAAATATAGGTTATCATTGAGATAATCATAATTTCATTTTGAGGAAACGCCGGGTGACTTCAGGCGGTGTAACTATCATGGCCGCAATCCATCAAAAGATACATCCTCTCGGAGTTTTACTGAATGAACAAATGGGGACTTTGTGTTACCTTTTACTTATTTGGTCAAAGGGATCCACGATGGAATCTTCCTGTAAAATAGTGGAATTAGTGCGGCGATTACTGACAGCCACGATTAGCGCATGCCGTTCCCCCATATACATCGGCAGCAAAGATTGTTTCTGTTTGTTTTTGAGAACCAGTGGTTGGGGGGAACTAAAAGTCTGTGTCTGTCTAGATCCATATACATCGACAGCAAAGATTGTTTCTGTTTGTTTATGAGAACCAGTGGTTGGGGAAACTAAAAGTCTGTGTCTGTCCAGATCCATATAATCGACAGGAAAGATTGTTTCTATTTGTTTTTGAGAACCAGTGGTTGGGGAAACTAAAAGTCTGTGTCTGTCCAGATCCATATACATCGACAGGAAAGATTTTGTTTGTGTGTTTATGAGAACCAGTGGTTGGGGAAACAAAAAGTCTGTGTCTGTCTAGATCCTTATACATCGACAGGAAAGATTTTGTTTGTGTGTTTATGAGAATCACTGAACTTAAAAATGGTACATGAGAGAACCCTCTTGGCTTTCGCGTGTGATCTGTTGTAATCTCGTATGGATCTCGAGCCACTTATACGTAAATTGAACCACGCGAAGAAATACTGTAACTTGTCATAATTCCCCAAAGTTGCTTTTAACAACGATTTCCTGTGTTGATTTACCAAAACTACCAGACAGGAACAAAGTCCATGCTTCATTGGAGATTACTATGGTGATATTAACCATTATCGGGTGATCAGAGGATAACATTTTCTGATCGGCTTGGCCAGTAGTCTATAGACGGGGATAACTATTCCCTGGTTAATCTGACCAGCTTCGCCAGTAGTCTATAGACTGGGATAAATATTCCCTGGTTAATCTGATCACTGGTCAGTGTGCCATACACCGACTACTCTGAGGGAAATCACCCGCTATAACTTCCAATAAAGACAGATATCATATTTCTCTTTGCGTCCAAAACTACTTTTGAAATCTACGATAACTATTTTGTACATTAAACTGACAGTAAGAAAAATGATCATTATAGACTTTCTTGAGCTACTAACGAATTACCAGTATCGATTAGAACATATATCAACTGTATAGACGCGAATATCTAAAAAATACATTTTGCTTTCCTTTGCTGACAGACTCGTCTCAGGTTAATAACTCTCAGGGTTTTCCTGCGAAGCAATTAGTGTGTTTAATATAGAATATGTATTTCGGATATTTTATAGACTTTCTTGAGCTACTAACGAATTAACAGTATCGACTAGAACATATATCAATTATACAGACGCGAAAATATACATAGATTTTGCTTTCCTTTGCTGACAGACTCGTCTCAGGTTAATAACTCTCAGGGTTTTCCTGTGAAGCAATTAGTGTGTTTATTATACAATATGTATTTCGGATATTTTTATAACAAGACAAAATGATTTATACAACTAGTATCAACAATGACAAGACCGTTTGAACAGATCTTTGTGTCACTTCGACCAATAGATGGATAAGTGTTGTGGAATCACTCTCCTAGATAATTCAATCCCGTAATCATCTCGGGATTTCGGGAAGTCACGTCTAAACAATTCAAATGGGTTCATTTCAAGCCACTAGCTGGTATGGGAGGCATACACATGTGATATACATATAACGGAAGGACAATAATACACTAGAGCTACAACATGAATCTTACCATTCATAGTTATATCTAGACATGAAACATTAACAGACTAACAACTGACAGTTTGAGGAGTTGGCCGGATGTGTCTACCAGAAGTCTACTTCAGAAGTTTAGAAATAATATGATTTTGTACGACAGCACAATAAATACAGCTCACAAAATGTGACATTAGAAAACATTATACAGAGATGCCATACAAAAGATGAATCTAAAGATCGCGGACATATTGTTTCACCACGTGGTTGTAACATCGATAACAGACCTAACCAGCGGGTACAATTATATATCTGTCTCACATTGATTGTTTCGACTGAAAGAATTCCCGTCTTATAAAGTTATGTTTTTTACCAAACCCTTTAGACAGTGGTTGTTCTGTGAGATGCTGGTACTTGCACCTTTAAACCCACTCGTGGTAAATAGCACATCAACTGTAATAATATGAACACGGCTAGCAGGTCTCCCGCTAATTCTCATTTGGAAAACATATGCATACAATCCCGGTCAAACCACCTTTTCCTATCTAGGTCCTATTACTGCAAAGAGTAAAGACCATGGTGTTTATCACCATATTGGGCTGAGCAGTTTGGTGGAAAGCAATCCCGACCGTGGTAGGAGTTGAATGAAGGTTAATCCCGACCGTGGTAGGAGTTGAATGAAGGTTAATCCCGACCGTGGTAGGAGTTGAATGAAGGGCAATCCCGACCGTGGTAGGAGTTGAATGAAGGTTAATCCCGACCGTGGTAGGAGTTGAATGAA
The DNA here is from genome assembly GCA_030265115.1 of Mopalia vespertina. Taxonomy (NCBI): domain Eukaryota; kingdom Metazoa; phylum Mollusca; class Polyplacophora; order Chitonida; family Mopaliidae; genus Mopalia; species Mopalia vespertina. The sequence continues at coordinate 13 of JAQQZZ010136090.1, read as the reverse complement.
GGTTAATCCCGAC
>JAQQZZ010136089.1:0-27742 GCA_030265115.1 Mopalia vespertina | reverse complement strand
AAAAATTTTATAATTGAAAATTTCACCCTCAAAACATAGGATTTCACTGGTTGTATGGCTACATGTTTTTCCAGGGGTGCATATAGGGGGAAAAATCATCAACAACTGCAGCATACATGTGCAAGTAATAACTTTCTGCGAGGTAAAATAAATGTCCTGTGAAAATAAAAAATGTCCTGTAACTTTCAGAAAGAGCAGGACAATTGTCCTGTGATAAAAAAAAAGTTATTTCCACCCCTGATATACTAGTATATGTATAAAAGTAAGTTTTTAAATTTATTTCACCAAAAATCTTGCAAAAATGATCAACATATGTATAATAGGGCAGGCAGAATAACCCCCGGGGGCTTGCCTTATCCAGGAATTATAGATAGTTTCACAAAAGGTATTGAACTGTGGATTACAAATAATAACGTAAAATAGCATAAAGATAAATGCTTCAATATAAATGTAAGATTGTTTTTAATAAATACATTCTCGTATATTTTAACATATATAGTTTTGTGCTCAAGAATATAGGTTTTTTAAATTATCGCTTTAGATGTACATATTATACATATTATAAGATGAGAGGGCATGCTGATCCATATGTTTGGCCATTTAATTTTGATGGTATACAGGCCTGTGCTGTAATCTTTTCTGGCAGAACCTTAAAATCGGTCCTCTTAAATTTTGTGGGATAACCTAACATTTGCATTTTCCCCTGCTTTGCTGATTTTTTAAATACATAAATGTGCCCTTGTGAAAAATTAAGCAAAATTGCTTTAAAATACACTCTTTATTGATTATCGGAAGACAAATTTGTCAAAATCAGTAGCCAAATGCAAATTGACACCAAGACGGCAAACAATTTGGGAAACCTATAAATCAGTCTTCTTAAATTAAGTTTGCATAACCATGGGGAAACCCTGTTCTGTCCAACAGCACAGCCCTGGTATAGAACAAAGTTACAATTACATGTATGGTACTCACTGTACAAGTTCTGTACAGATTCAGTAACAAAGTCTGAACGTTTATCTTATACAGACACAGAAAGAGATCGGTGGTGTTTTCATCACTTTATAGTTGGGTCTTACTCTATGATCATGAACTTTGTTTTTACTTAATTTAGAGATAATTTGTTGCAAGAAAACTGATTAGCTAGTACGTGTAATTCTTCTGACATAGACGTCACTAAAATAGTTGAATCCGCATTAGATAACATTACGGGTGTGTCATCAGTGAAAAGTAGAGCATCCATGAGGTCACTAGTGATATCATTTACGTATATTAGGAAAAGGATTTATCCTAGGATTGAACCTTGCGGTACTCCACAAAATACAGACAGAAAGAAGGGAAAGTTTGATTACATATATGTACCATAAATTGTGTTCTGGAACACAGAAAACTGTTAAACCAGTTGTTAACCGTCTCTAGAAAGCCAAAGTGGTCCTTTTTGTGATTTACAGTATCAAACGCTTTTGATAAATCCAAAAATTTAGTTATTTAAAATTGTTGACACTTTTTGGCAGAGAAACAACAAGAGGACTGTTTGGGAAGTGAATTGATTAGGTCTGAACCCCGCTTGATCAAAAGCGTTCTAAATATGCAAACATTCCATTAGAAACTAATATTTCAAGTATTTTACACATGGTCTTATGGAGACCGGGTGATAATTTTTAATTCAAAATGTGTCGCCACTTTTAAACACTGGGGTGACCTTTGCCTCTTTAAACGCTTTCTGTACGTCCACAAGCCTAAATGATAAATTATCATGTGACTTTAATAGAGGTTCTGCAAGCAAAGATAGCACATGCTTTATTATATATACACTTTAGTCCGACGCAAAAAGCTCTGTAGACATAGAATCTGCGTAAAATGTATATTTTACATCAAGCTCCTGATAAGATGTTGTTATCATTTGGCACGCAGCTAAAGAAGTTTGATCAATGGTCTTGCTTTAGGAGCTAAATTTATCTTTACTGCAGTTGAAATGAAAGTCATGTGCAATAAATTAATTATTGGTGTGGTAAGGGTACTGCTGCATTCCTTGGGTTATTTCACTTGTATGCCATGTGCCAGCCCATTTGTGTTCAGGAAATTGCCCTAAATGTCACTGGCAACAAAGAAAGACAAGATAGGACAATCACAAGACACAAAACAAAGACACGAAAACCCCCCCCCACCCCCCCTCCAAACACACACACACACCAAATGAAGCATTCTTAAGTAAGAACGAATATAAAACTAATTCAATCAATCAAACCAACCACAAATTCGCATTTAATAAAGGCTTTCGACTATTTTTCTTTGTATATTGTGTTTTTGGTATGTGAGCAGTCAAGCCTGTATTTTGACCTACTTTTATAAAGCAAGACCAGTGTTGTGTTAGGCACGTGTAGCTCTCATGGGATTGGATCTAAAATGTCATCAGCAACTGTAATAGGTTCCCTTTGTTTGTTGAAAAAAAGGAATCGCCATGTTAAAACATATTGATTTGGACCTGAAAATAAAGCATGAATATTTGTAAACATTGGTGACCCATTAGACATCATTTTGATTCACTTTAACGTAAATGCTTGACTACAGCCAGTGAAGGAAATCATGCCTGCTTTCGTTACCTTTGACAGTGTGCGTAAACAGCTACACAAGGTGAACTTATCTTTTCAGGGCCCCTTATAATGTAATAATACATCAAATCGAGATGCCAGGGACCATGGAGATGGTTCCAGACATTCTAATATTTTTAGAGAACTATGGAGGTTTTGGGTTTTTTCTATGCATTTTGAGACTTAATTAGATTGATCACAAGAATGATCCTTTCAAGGGCTTTTTTGAAAGGCCCAATATTGTATTTCTAAATGAAACTTTCAAGATTTTGCTGCATGAATATAAATAAATATATTCTCTGTAGCTCAGTCGATAAAGTGTTGGGCCTGTAACCCAAAAGTCCTGGGTTCAAATCCCTAGCAAATTTTTCTCTCTTTCAAAATAAATATGTTCTATGTAGTTGCTCTGGTGCTCTCTGAGCAAGGGTGGAACACAAAGCCAATCTGTTTTTGGTGTATTACATCTTGTGATTGTCCTGTTTTGTCTTGTGGTCGTCCTGTTTTGTCTTGTGATCGTCCTGTTTTGTCTTGTGATTGTCCTGTTTTGTCTTGTGGTTATTTGTTGTCAGTGTAGTCAATGGCGATTTCCTGTAACTATGATTGGGCAGGTATGCTGTCTTTTGAGTTAAATAACCTTAAGTACGGTGTTAATCCCTTACCAGGCCATGGGAGAATTGATGAAAGTACCAATGCCTATGGAAGTAACCTTTGAATTTGACTGATGTAAATTTGTACCAATGTACATCTATAGCACAGACCTCATTACCAAATAGGTCACACACTACTGCTTTTCAATGGAACCAGCAGCTAAAAATAGAAGACATTCTCTACATATAGTAGAGTAATGATATGCATTGACCTCTGACCAGAAAAACATCTCTTTGTCTCATTGGTGGAAAATGGGTCAATTATTAACATAGTACCAACAGCACCACAAACATATAACTTGGTCATCTTCTCTTAGAATATTTAACATTTGCTATTCAATTAGCCTAACCTACTAAAACATTTTTTCAAGTCCTTAAGTGAAGATACATGTACTCAAAGGTCTGAAACATACAAGAATATGTTTTGTAAATGTGTAAAAATTTAAAATCTTCTGGGTGATAGTAACTGTTAAATTGTTTTAACATGACTGGATAAAGTACAATCCATCTTTGTTCAGAGGGCTTTACAATATGCATTGTCTGGTTCTAACAGAGTTCTATCATATCTACTTGAATTGCATAATTTTAATATTTTTCTGGAAAGCAATCCCACTGATTAAAATTAAAATCTACGAACCATCTCATGTTGTAGATAAACTCCCAGAGACAAGTTTCTTAATAGATCTTAATATCGAGTTGTGTAATGGGTAACCTAATTTAAATTTGAACTATGTTTGTTACCCATTGATACACTGGTGAGTTAACCTTGAGTGAATGAGTATGAAGGATCAGAAGAGTTCCTTTGCTTTGGTTGGACCAAACCTAGTTCATGTGCCAACTCATACATGTATGTCCTAATTTAATAGATATGTGGTTTGATTGACACATGTCATAGACATGATACACATCTAAACAGTATAAAGCTATAAATTTAGCATGATTTACTAAATTTCCCTATTATTTACCCCATTTGTCCTGATCTGGTGCAATGTGTTTATTGAGGTTGAAATGTTAAAAAGACTGTGAGATTTTCACATCTTTGTCCTGTGAGCTAGGACAGGGTTCCTGTTCCCCTGGTGCTCTCAGAGCTAAAGGGTAACATGAAGCCCATCTGTTGTGATGTTTTTGTATGGCGTCCAGTGATTGTCCTGTTTTTGTCTGGTCTTGTCTCTGTTTGTTGCCAGTTTTGATGAGGTTGATTTCCTTGGAATGTCGTCATCTTTGTGAAATAACCTTAAGTATGCTGTTGAACCGCAATCTAAAAAGCCAATGAATCCTGCAAGCCATTTAACAAGATGTTAACATCTTAGAAACTTTACATATCAATCTGAATGGTTACCAGACGGGTCCTGCAGCATTCCACCACTGGTTTCTTGAGCTAACAGGCATCATGATCCTGATTTCCCATAGAAACTACTAATTGTCTTGTTATACACCCCCCATTTTTAGAGGGCGAACTGGAACTGTGTGCCTATCGGTTGACACACTTTTGTCAGGCCTACTACTTTCACTATTTTTGTTTAGTACTAAAATTCTTGATATAGTCGTTTCGTGTATGTCTTCGCTGGTTCAGCTCCGTTTCCGTGGCTTTAGTGGTTAGTGTTTGCGCTTACTAATCCTACTTCGATGTACCATTTAAGGGTTCGAGTCCGTCTCTCAACCATCAGGTAGATAAGGGAGTCACACGATGAGGCTCTGGCAAGCATGGGGGTGGGTTTTACAAGCTATAAGCTATGAAACTGATGTTCTGTATCCATAATTAAGCTTTACTTTTTAACAAAATCTTTATTTGTTGCCAGTGTTGTCCAGGGTGGTTTTCTTCACCCATTGGGCTGGCATGTCGTCAATTGAGTTTAATAACCTTAATAATGATGATAAACCCCATTCATACAAGCAAACAAACTTTAGGCAGAATCAAAAGTGGAAAATCTTTTTTTTGCAAGTGCCTTTGATTTTGATGTTTAACACCAGTTCTACAATCTGTACACAATATAAAGACAGTTGGCAAACTCAAAATAATTGTAAATGTAAATTATCATGTTGTATCGATTTTGTTACAGTACTTTTATGCATATGTATAAGTGCTGACTTGTTATAGAGTGCCTGGTTACACTTGTCTTTCATCAGGGTATCCTCACATTTGACCTTTTTCAGGTTTATTTCTGGTTACCTTGACCTTACTTGTATCGGATGTCATGATAGCCTCCTGCGAAATGAACATACAATAACCTCTCACACTTTTTATATTTATCCCTTCTTATAAATTAAACTGGCCACAGTTTATCATTTTTTATCAGTCTGATGTATATTTCTCACAAGATGAGTTCATTACAAATTAGGGAGAGGGAGACGGGGTGCCCTATCAGCTTCCTTTAATAGGTTCTGTGGATTTGTTTTTGCATTTAAAAGAGGAATGTTCCGTTAATAGTTTTATGGACCTGTTGAGACAAGATTGATGAAGCTGATTATGTAGGACATGACATACTGCCATTTTTATAGTCTAATTCGGTAGACTATAAGAGCCAGTAAGCTATCAACTGACCTCTTTGTTGACCAATCAAATTAGAGCAATGTTGTCTGGGACAAAGTTAATCTTTTTCATATCAATGATGATATCAACCTGTTAATACAGGGCTGTAACCTTCTTTATCAAAACTGTTCTGGAACCAGTATTAAAATATTCTACATGCTAAATTGCTATATACCTGGTAGTCAGAACTTAGCAACATTGTGTATGCCAACCAGAACTTTTTAACTCACTTAGTTTTTATTTTATTTTTTTCACTTTTCAAGCCTTTAGAATTTAAAACTGTAGATACCAGCAAAAGTAATTGTTGTATATTTAGTTTTACTCTAATACTAGAACTGGTACATTTAGAAAAGGCGAAAAAACAAATGAGAGCAATATTGTATGGCAGGGTTAATAATATTAAGATCAGTTATATGAAAATTAAGCTGTGAATTTAATCCGTTTTACTAAAGTTTTGTTTGACATACAAAATTCTCTCCATTTTGATTGGTTATTGTCTGGTTTTGATTCAAAACCTCTTTTCACCGGGCCCTCTGGCTAAGGGCAGTTTGTTTGAAGTGTAGCAATGCTTTACTTAAGTAGCACTGGAGGAAAATAAACTTTCCATCACTATGGAAACCATCACATCTTGGTTATGCTAGTGTCAATTACTGTTGGAATACACAGGCGTCATATAAGTGAAATACTCTTAAGCACGGCCTAAAACACCAATCAATCAACCAACCAATCTTATCACTGGCCCTTATATACATCCTTGTTGTGGTACTTGAACATGCCCCAAAAAAGCATTAGTAGATCTTATGATTTCCGTTTCTGATATACAGTATCACGAGAGAGTCATTCGATTAACATGTGATCATATGTCATAGGTCTTCCAGAAGACAAACATTTAGTTTGACATTCCATGGTCAAATTACTTATATATATTTTCTTGGTTTTTTAACTTCAGGATTTTTCACTTTAAAAATTCCCTAATAAATTTATCTGAATCCAGGGACAATTTGCTAATAACTTGAATACAAGTGTAGATTCAGCTGTCCCTATGTCCAGTAAGCTTAATAGATGAGGATACATTAATTTGTCCCTAGTATTAATGTTTAAGTTAATTTGCCAAATTTGATTACTGTCAAAATTGAAAAGCCATTAAGTTAAAATAAAAAAAATATAAGACAACTCAGTACATGTAGTACGTGCATGTACACACTGTAAGGACCATGGGTGAACTGTCAGATATACTTTGTAAGAGTGCTTGCTTTGATTGCCGTTGATCAACTCAAAGAAAACACACATACAGCATTCTAATTTCATTGAAACTGACTAGGTGAAAACCTTATTGATGACCTGGGTAGCTTGAATAAATTATGATCGATCATCCCAAAAAATTGGGAACAACAGTTCACAAATTAATTTAATGTGTAAAAAAGGTCAAATATAGTCATGCCTTACCGCAGCTAAAAGAGAACTTAAATAGCATAAAACACATGACTTTTGTTTCAGTTGTGTTAATACAATGTGTAAATTTAATGTGTTAAAAAGGTCAAATAATATTCATGGGTCACCACAGCTGAAAGAGTACTAAAATGGCACAAACCACAAGTCAATAAATCTGAAAGTTTAACCAAGCTTGTTCGTGTAAGTTTGTAGTACAGAGGGTGCTTTAGCAAAGCCGAGTGTGTTTCCATGGTTACACTTCCATGACTTTTGTTTGAGTTGTGTTAATACCTGGAATGGTGCGAGAAACCAAGAGTCTTTAGCAAATGCCTAATGGCATTAAACTATCAGCAGACATCACTTCCATGTAATTCATTGCAGAACCTGGCTTCATGTCTTTAAGTTTAGAATCGGACAGCATAGGGCGGGACTTCAGGCTGCATTGTTGAGTTGAGGCTCTCGCACTACCAATCACTCCCAAAGCTCAGAGCTTTTCATTATTCACTCATTCCGTGTAAGATTTGATTAAGTGAAAAAAGATCAAAATTGAGTTGGTTAACAGCACTGGAGGGGTGTAGACTGGCTTTGTGCAAGCCGTGACCTTCTCGTTGTTGATAGCTGCTTGCTGAGTGGCTTACGTGTCGGATGCAGCTGGCAGAGTTTGTGCCGTTTGACCATCACTCATGATGCAGCACAACTTTCTGCCAGTCTCGCGCTGTCTGATTACAGACGTTCAATTCGCATTGTTTATTTAGCAGTTGGGTTTAAAAAAGCCAGATGCAATCCAGAACTTACAGACAAGTTCCAGTGTACACATGTTATAGTACATTTATTCATAATGAACTAAAAACAGGTCCAACAAAATATGCCGGTGGAGACAAGATTCCAGTGTTTGCACATTTCACTGTATACCCATACTGATAAAAAATCACTTGAATTTTTCTTTTATTTTCATCGGGCCAGTGGGCAACATGGAGTTACATCATTGATTAAAGTGTATCGTAATCTGTACTGACAGCTTTGTTACAAAATACAAACCTCCTCATTTTATTGTTAATTAGCTACATGTAAAATTTGTTTCTGTTTCAGCGTCCAGACTGGGTCGCAGGCCCAAGAAGTTGAAGGACCCTAATGCAGAAAATGCTCGATCTCACACTGGGAACGTTCCAATAGCTCCATACCCAACACCCGCAGAAGTTCATAGAATTCGAATGGCTGAATTACAGCGCCTTCTGCAAGCTAATGGCACATATAAAACAGAGTTAATGCAGGCGTTTTTGTCAGCCCAGACAGCTTTGCAGGAGAAGTTTGGTTTTACACCATTGAGCTCTGGACAAGACATTAAACCTTCCATTGCTACTGCTCAGGTTACTGTGTCTAATGTCAGCAACAGCCCAATGGTCAATGTGCAGAGCAGCATGTCTGAAGCTGCATCAAGGACTTTGGCTTCACCGCCTATTAATTCTATCCAGGCTTGCAGTTCCACCACAAAGCCCATGGTAAATGTTGCGCCTATGAATTGTGATCCTGCCAACCCTAATATGAACATTCATGGTTTGGAATCTGGTTATTCCAGTATGAACAGTCCGGGAAGCAGCAAAAGCCAATCACCTATTCAATACAGTAATTTGTCAAACAACAATATGGGGCAAATGCAGTCTATTTCCCAGCCTATGTTCACTATGGAAAACACAAATGGGCTGCCACATAATAACAACAACGCCAATCTTATGTTACCCCCTGGAATGAGTATCGATACAAACATTGCTAACATGTTCGGCCAGTCTCCTGTGAGTGGTGGTGGGAACATGATGTCCATGGTACATACTGCCATGGAGAATACAGGGCCACAGAATTCTATGCCAATGAACTTACCTCAAAGTCCCATCTCTCAGCCAGGAACATCTGGGACACCTTCAGTTTTTAAATTAGCTGGGGTAGAAAGAATAGTAAATTTTGTAAAGCAACCGATTAAAGAAGAAAGACGAAAAATGATTCAAACGGTAACAGAAATGATCGTCGATGCTCACTTGGACACCTGTCGTATTACACATGAAAATGTTGCAAAAGCTATACCTCAAACGCCGAAATTGAGCGTAAGTACATGTTCATGTTTATTGCATGCATTGTTGATGACTTTTTAAAGCTATTAGTAGAGTAAAAATACATGTAAAAAAATTAAGTTTTTTCTGATGGACACAAATCAACGGTAATATGGTTATAGATTTATAACATATAATGTAGCATCAGTAGGTTAAATGTGTATTAGGTAATCATTTCGCCATGTTAAACAGTACAAACCAAACACATGTTGAATGTCAATGCTTAAATTATATATAATTCCTTACATTTTTATCATCTAAATTGGTTCATTCATTTGATACATTTAACACATTTATAGGAAGCAAAATATCTCTGGTGATTTAAAAAAGCTAAAGTATGACGTTTAGCCGTTATCCCACGAACAAATGGCGTTTCAGCTTTTTGCATAATATGTTTTGCTGTATTTGGACACATGGGAGTCCAATATATTGCAAACCCAACTTAATCATGTCCATATACATACGCATGTATTAAAATAAATGTTCTCTTTTATACTATATATATATGTGTGAAAGTGAAGACAAGGGGATTAAATACCCACCTCTGACTCCAGTACATTTAGATCTAATTATGTGGGTAGACATACATGTAAATACTGGTACATAAAAATGCTAACCTGTATTTGTAGCAATAACTCAGTGGTAGACAGAAGAGAAATCTATGGGAGGCTTAGCCACCCGTAGATTGAATAAACTATTAGAATTTTGTCCTAAAATATTGAATTTCTACCCATTTCAAGTAAAATGATTATTGATTAAATTTATCTGAAACAACTTTTAATATTTGAGGAAAAAAATTAAATTGTGCATGCTTGTATTCTTTAGAAATTCCCTTCTAGCCAGACAATCCTGTTAACTACACATGCATGCACCTGAGGTCTATATCGGACGGCAAGTTCAATTATATTCGCTCACAATTTAGAATATTCAAGTGCAGAATTTGTTTTGTCTGTAGATGTTACAATACATGTAATAATGTATTTGTTTTTATTAGGATGCAAACGAGAGTGAAATTGAAATCAGTTCTGGCAAGATGTGGAACCAGTTTGTTGAGAATATGGTCAATGAAATAACATCTGTTGTCACATTTTGTAAACGACTTCCAGGTTTGTGGATTCTTTAAAGGAAATCTTATCCTTACATGTACTCTATCAAGCCTTTTGTTGTTATTTTCATGTTTATAATAACAAAGCATATAATGTAAAAAAAAATTCATGCTGTGTGATGATGCACTACATTTTTGAGTTGCAAAAAGAAATAATGTAAATTTTTTGAAAAAATGAGAATGACATACATGTTTTGGTAGACATGTTTTATTTAACTACATTTCAAATTTTGTGTTCCTGATAAAAATTAATTTAAAAAAAAGAAATCTTTCTGTAATCATAAATCGCCTGGTTCAATTTTGTTAAAACAGTTCCAAAACTGTTTCCAGATACCTAAATTCTAGATTTCAGACCGAAAAAATATATTGTGGACCAGTTAATTTACGCAGGTATAGCTTGCTGGATAGAGACTACTAGCAAACTTGATGTATAGATGTATTACACTGACACATCAGTCTCTGTAAAACATATGAAGTGTAGAGTCAATTGGCAATAGGTAATCTCCATGTTTCTTTTTATGATTGTTGGCTAGTTGTAAAACAGTACCTGAAAACAGAAGTACCAGAAGCCCACAGCTTTTAAAACAATAATAACCTAAGACTTTTCTCACACAATGATTTTCACTGCTTTATTGAAATAATTTTTTTAATAAATTTGATAATTTTCCTGGTCTGTTGCACTATATAAAGGGTTAGCTGTACTGCTGTCTACAGTGAAGTCCACCATGGGCAGACGTCCCTATAAAAAGTACAGACAGGCTCAAAGTTCAGAGAGTAATAACAAAAAGTGTTATTACACTGAAGTGAAATATCACTTTTATATGTAAAGAAAATCATTGGAATATAAATAATAAAGTATTATAAAGTAATAAAGATTGTCAGTCAAATGCTAACTTACCTTGTGAAGGGATAATAGGAAACTGATCTGTTTAGCATGTCTTTGTATAATTATTTCGTCTTGTGATAGCTCTATCATGACTTTGTTGCCATTGATGTGATTGGTGGTTTCTCTCAGCCATCAGGGTGGTACACCGTCATGTTAGTGAAATAATCTTAAACATAACATTAAACCACAATCTGACAAACAAATTGTTACCATTTGAGGAGGTATATTTGTCACCTTGATCAATTACCTAAGTCACTCGAGGTCATCACCGTTTAATGAAAGTCTAATGGATATTTCTTGGTCCTGAACCTGAAGTTGGCCTTGATGCTGTTGTTTCTTAAATCCCCCTATATATATATTTTTAGTGACTCCCACTACTATGGTGTGTAGTAAAAGAAACTTGATTGATAAACCTCTCCTCTTTTAGGTTTCATCGAGATCAACCAAGAGGACCAGATTAATCTCATCAAACAAGGATCATTTGAGTGTTTCATTGCCAGGTTTTCCATGCTGGTGGATTGTGCTAAGCATCAGCTGCTAGACCCTCTCATGGCTTACCAGTGCTCTAGGTAAATACAATTGTCTTTACGTTGCCAATGATGCCCTCTGGCAGAGTTTATATGACAAATATTTCAATTAGACATAATCAGGATTTCACAGAAAACATGTAAATGTTTAAGTTTATTCCTAATTCAACAGTGTGTTTTCTTTAATCCCCCAATTTCTCGGAATGGAAAGTTTTGATATATATATGTGGTACTGTTTGTGAGTGTCTATTTTATTTCCATGTTGTAAGTCCATACTTTCTAGTTAAAGAGCTAAGCCCGCAGCCATGGTTTAGGTGTTCGCCTACTTATCCTACTTCGATGTATTGCACATGGGTTCGAGTCCATCTGTTGCCCTCAAGAGCTGGTCACATGAAGTGTTGGTGTGATTCATGAGTTTTCCACTGTATTTTAGCAAGGCAGAGTGTGAAAAGGACAATCCGTCATCATATAAGTAAAATACTCTTGAGTAGGACATTAAACCTTAATCAAACCATCTAGTTAAAGAAGTACACATTCTTTTTTTGCAGTGATCGCATGCTGTAAATAACGTGGTTTTGAGAAGTGCTTCGACCTCAATTATGCATTTACTGTGCAGCTAAGGGTTACAAACATGGTAGATGATAAGTGATGAATTGATACATATTTTTGAAGATGTAGTTTGCGTACTTACAAAAGCAGTTGTATTTTATTTGTTGCAGAGCAATAGTCCGTGCCATGCCAATGGGGGATTTCTTTGAGGAGTTTTTTGGGGTTGCAGATCTGTTAAACCCTCTGAGGCTTACAGATGGAGAGATTGGTTTGTTTGCTGCTGTACTGGTTATGTGTCCAGGTAAGTCATACTGTTACTACTCTACATGGATTATATTGTTTAATGGGATTTCTCATCCCACACTAAGCGCAAGGTTCTTATAGGGTTAGACTTTTGTAGCACTTGATTACAGATGGATTCTCATTTCTGTGTGCATGTATTTGGTGACTCACTCCTGCTTGATGAACAGGTACATGGATGGGAGATCCTGTGCTCTGTTGATAATGGTTAACAAGAAGTGTTGATGAACAGGTACATTGACAGGAGATAATTTCTGTGTGCATGTATTTCATGACCCCCTGCTTGATGAACAAGTACATGGAAGGGAGATCCTGTGCTCCGTTGCTGAGGGTCAACAGGAAATGTTGATGACCAGGTACATAGAATGGAGATCCTGTGCTCTGTTGCTGAGGGTCAACAGGATGTGTTGATGATCAGGTACATAGAATGGAGATCATGTGTTCTGTTGCTAAGGGTCAGCAGGAAGTGTTGATGACCAGGTACATAGAATGGAGATCCTGTGCTCTGTTGCTGGGGGTCAACAGGAAGTGTTGATGACCAGGTACATAGAATGGAGATCTTGTGCTCTGTTGCTGGGGGCCAACAGGAAGTGTTGATGACTACATGTAGGTACATAGAATGGAGATCCTGTGCTCTGTTGCTGGGGGTCAACAGGAAGTGTTGATGACTACATGTAGGTACATAGAATGGAGATCCTGTGCTCTGTTGCTGAGTGTCAACAGGATGTGTTGATGACCAGGTACATAGAATGGAGATCCAGTGTTCCGCTGCTGGGGGTCAACAGGAAGTGTTGATGACCAGGTACATAGAATGGAGATCCGGTGTTCTGTTGCTGAGGGTCAACAGGATGTGTTAATGACCAGGTACATAGAATGGAGATCTTGTGATCTGTTGCTAAGGGTCAACAGGAAGTGTTGATGACCAGGTACATAGAATGGAGATACTGTGTTCTGTTGCTGGGGGTCAACAGGAAGTGTTGATGACCAGGTATATGGAAGGGAGATCCTGTGCTCTGTTGCTAAGGGTCAACAGGAAGTGTTGATTACCAGGTGCATGGAAGGAAGATCCTGTCCTCTGTTGCTAAGGGTCAGGAGGAAGTGTTGATGAACCAGTACATGGCCAGTTGCTCGAAAGATGATTAGCCGCTTACACCAGATTAAATCGCTAACACTGGGTTAGAGATAGACCTGCAACATGGCATGACGTCATCTAATAACTGATTAAATTTAATAGCGCTAAGAGCAACCGGCCCCAGTACAGTGAATGGATATCCTGTGCTCTGTTACTAAGGGTCATCAGGGAGTGCAAGTCTCTAACATGTACACTGTAAAATTGCACACTTTGAGTCATAGTTACACTTTTGAGTCATGTGATAGTCCTTGTTTGTTTGTTTTCTTTTAACAAATGGGCTGACATGCTGTTGTAATAGTGTTATTGAAATTTTCAACAACACTGCACACTCATGTTGACTCAAGCTTTGCTGAGAAGTTGATATTTTCTTAGCACTAGAGGGGCATTGATTTTCCAAAGGAAAAATGCATTTCACATTTCATGGTTGGATTCCATAGCTAAGTGAAATACATATGAGGTTCGATACTCCTCATCCTTTTTTTTTTAGTAAAGTGTGCTTTCCTGAAGACAAAAACAGGTGTTTGAACAGCGGCATCGATATGCTTTTTTTAAAATAAATTCTTATGCGCGCATGTACTCAGGTGAAAGAAGTGCCCAATGATGTGCGTTGTAATTTTTTGTATTATTTTATCATTGTAGATCGTACAGATCTCCAAAACAAGAAGAACATTCACAACCTCCAGGCTCTATTTTATCAGGCGTTGTATTATCTTATTATGAAAAATCATGCAGGTAATGTGTTCCTTTATGTCTTTTGTAACATGATGTGATTCTGGTAACAGGTGGTCAAGGTAACATTGGGCTGACCACAGGAGGTAGTGAAACGGCATACCTCAAAGGTGTTGGTAATGTCTTCTGAGTATACATTTTGCATAAAAGCTTAAGTGAATTAACTCGATCGAGAAGCTGATTGTTCACATGAAATCACAGGGCTTGGCACAGGAGTATTTTTATTTATACACTGTCTTCCTATGTGTCTATTGGTTAGGCTGTGTAAGATGATGATTCAAATACAACTCAGAACCGGAGATGAATGCTCTCCTCTGAAAGAGGACAACAGTGTGTACTATCAGCCAGTACAAAGTCTCAAGATTTACATAAATTGCGTTAGTGGGAAAAAAGTTCTGCAGTGTGAAAAAAAATTTACTTTTATAACAAATATCTTCTATATTTTTATTGCAAAGAAAGAATAGTTTGCTTGTCTCCACCTGGATTCGAACTCTGATATCAGGCTAGAAAGGACAGACCTCTAGCTGACTGATATAGTCTATAGCTATATACATATTTTAGGTTACCTATAACAACTCCAGATAAACGTCTATTTGCACACTTGTCTAGGCCATGGCTGTGGGTTAGCGTGTGCACTTTGTTATCCTACTTGGATGTACCATTCACAGGAGAGAGTCCAACTGTCCACCATCAGTCATATGAGTGAGTCACAAGATGTGGCTCTGGCAATCACGGGGAGATTTTTACAAGGTTTTCCATTGTCATTGGACAAGGAGCAGTATGAAGTGGACAATCCGTCGTCATATAGTGCAATACCCTTGAGTACAACCTTACACCCCAATCAAACAAACAAACAAGCTTATCCGTGGGAGTTTCTCTAGAACATGAGACGATTAATCAATTTTAATTAATCACTGTGCCAGTGTGATCCCTTTTTTTAAATATATATACATTAATCTATAGCCCAGCTAGCCAGAGACCCGAGTTGGAATCCCAACATTTTCTTTCTCTAAATTACAAAATGTACATTGATATATTTACTATACATAGACTTTTGTAGTAATACACAAGCTCCCATTGAATGATCTTTACCCATGAGCTGTAACCAAAAGCTCCGGCAATCACAGGGGTGGTTTTTACGAGGTTTCCTCCCGGTTTTCCATCGTAATTAGGCAAGGAGCAGTGTAAAGTGGACAATCCGTCGTCATATAAGTGAAATACCCTTGAGTACGGCGTTAAACCCCAATCAAACAAACTAACTAATTTGCGTGCAGTTTAAAATTGTCTTCTATTTCTTTCTTTTCACAGATTGGGACACACTTTTCGAAATGTTGTTGAACACAATTCCAAAACTGAGAGAAATAAACCATCAACATGGAATGGCTCTTAATAATATGAAGATGAAGGCACCAGAAAAGGCAGAAGAATTCCCAGATCTTCATAAAGAAGTCTTTTACTTTGAGGAGATGTGAAAGATCTATTTTATCTTACAAGTGTTCTGCTCAGTGTTCTAAGGGGACTTTTCATCAGGTCCATAAAACATGCGTTGTCTGAATATGGCTGTGCTTGTCTGACATTTAGCTGATTTTAGCAGTTGTGTTCTGCTTTAACGAAAATGTGCAGGTGTATCCGCAAAATGGTATGACCTTCGAATTCACGTGCTATTATATATCATGTAGTGCTTGCTGTATTGACAGTGGTCTCATAACAAATCTACATGCCAATCCATGACAAACTTGATCAATAAAGATGATTTCATAATATTTAATCAGCGACTTTAGCCGTGCCAAGGGGAAAAAATTATAAGTTTGTAAACATTGTTGACATTGTTTAATATTCAATCTATAATCTAACTGGATGTGGTCGAGAATGATTGAGAAGCACCTACAACCATCCATAACAAAGGGGCCTTACTTTATCTGCTGTTGTTACGCGGCAGAACCATATACTACTTCATACATATATAATAAAGGTATACATATATACAACATTTAAGGAAGCAACCCACTTGTGCTGCTTAATGATATTTCTGTGTTTTATTATTGAATGTGCGTGTTTGAATACTTACATGTATATTCTGGTAAAGGAACAAGTATTGTGAGCAGTATGTTTTGAATAGAAAATATGAATTGATGTTATGAAACCCCTCGCGCAATGATTTGGATGATTATAAAGATGATTTGTGGATTATTGAAGGATTGGAACGCACTGTATGTATACTGTATAACTTGATCGGCCGACTGGAAAGGCGATGTGTGGTTTATCTTTGGATATTACCTGTATCACAGGATTTTGTGCTTTTTGGAATAAAGGAACAATTCCATTTTATTGGATTTTACACCTGTTTTATAGCACAGTATAATTCTAATCCAATTTTACTGGATTTTTTGTTTGATGCTGGATTTTACATGTGTATGTACATGTTCTCTTAAATTTTACATGTATTACTTTTAAGTTACTGCATGGATGGTTCATTTATAAACAGATTTTAAATGAAACTTTAATTTTACATTCATTAATGTGTTGAATTTCTGGATTTTAACTGGGTTACTGGAATATGTATTCTTTGACGTGACAACTTGTATTTCTGAAATTGTATATTTTACAAGTTGTGTTTTAAAACTTAATGAAGTGAATTATCTTATTAAGTGTTATAAGCAGATGTATTTCATTACATATCCAATTAAATACAGAACCGAAAATTGCATGGAGACAACAGTGGAATTTAAGATACCTGTACATGAAAGTGACTTAGAAAATTAAATTACATGTACTAAACTCTAATAAAATTTGAATCCTTGTTTACAAGCTGTTTGTTTTCAGAAAATTGTTCATCATAAAAGAAAGTTGTGCAAAATTAAGGACTCAAAATAAGAGGGAAACTGTTGATCAAATGATGGTGATGGTTTTAAAAAAGTGGATTACAGATAAACTTGAGATTAGCACAAAATGATGTTTCCTGCGATGGAATATACACATGTGTTGGTGTGATCATGTGAAAGAAAAAAGCTCAGAAGTCTCCGGAAGTTTTGCTCATTTTGCCCTGTACATATATATTATATACCCTTACATGTATATGTAGAAATGTGTCCATCCATTTATATGTAATATGTACAAATCTGACAGCATCTTGATTCTTGAAAACAATCCTCAATGTATTTTCTTTTGTGATTTCTGCTGGTGAACTTCTATTGTGAAAAAACTTTAAAAGCAATCATGGGACGTTTTTCTACAGCGTGTTAATTAAGGGGAAATTTGATAAATATATGGAAGTGTGTATTTTCTGCATACATTGTGTAACATCTATATTTTGTTCAAAGTTAGTGTGAAGAGAACTTAAAACAGTTGATAACAAAATTTAATGGTTACTTATTTTTATTCTCTCATTTTTGTTCCTTAAACTTTTGTGCGTCGGGTAAATATAAGACAATGCAGGTACACATGTATTAGAAATAAAGCTCTGTGCAGATGAAAATTGATCTTAGCAATGACCGTGTTCAGTCCAGTTCAGAAAAGTGATGGTAAAATATCTGCTGCAATTTAAGTTGACTCGTAACGACGCCAGCCTATGAAATCACATACTAGGGTGTGTAAGAATGAATCCCTTTGATCAAAAATACATAAAATAAACCCAGAAAGCAGTTGTCTCTTCTGCCTTGGCTCTCACTAAGAACTGGTTTAAATGTGACCGGGTGCCACATGTAACGAACTGGGTGTCTCACAGAGAATTAGAATCAGGGAGACCAGTTAAAATGTGACTCCGTGACTGTCCCATACTAATATGGAGTCTCACAAAGAATTAGAATCAGGGAGACCGGTTAAAATGTACATGTATCTGAGTGACTGTCATATACTAAACTGGGTGTCTTCCTTTCTTAAATTGATTATTTTATTCTGGAAAGTGGTGGATATTTTGGGGTCAAATTGAACATCTTATTCAATCTAGATGGCCCATTGATTTTACTGAACTATCAACCTGTGGGCCCTGTACAGAAAGCCGAGAAAAAATGCGCTGGTATTTTCCTATCCGCTGCAATATCAACTTCACATTTATCGGCAATATTAACCTTTTTATTTTATTTTTCCAAACCAGTTCTAACTCCAGTCATTTCAGATTTTGTAAGCACAAACTTTGCATAATAAATGTACATCAAATGTCATCAACGCACAAAGCCAGTTTGTTAAACTGATGTATTAGTTTGTCTGTACAGTAAATGTGGTTCATGATCAAATGTATTATTATACATGTAATATTCGTTGATGCTTTTATGTTACAATTATTTCAACTTTCCTGGATTAACCATGGGAAAATACTTCTGTATATACTGCTACTGTGGCCCAAAGAAAGTCTTACAAGATTGTTTTTTTTCACTTTCCTAACAGAAAAGAAAGTTTTTAGAGTGTTCTATTTTTTCTCTTGGTTTCGTTGCAGTAGTTCTCTGATCAGATGTTGAAATTTTTGACAATCTGTACATTTTTAATTTAAAAGGGGCACCCAAGCGTGTGAATTATGTTGTCATTTTTTGTGTTTTCTTTTTTTTGTATATATCTATATTGCCTTACACAAACATGTGTAATTTTATGAAGTTGTCTCTCTTGTTTTGTTATGTTTCAATTTTGATGATAAGTTTGAATATTTTAGACAAAGTCCACTTATTTGTGTAATAAAATACTGCGTAAAAATTTGTAAACTAAAATAAGCAATAAACTTATATTAAAAAAGGCTAGTATGGTATCGTCAGGAAATGATATGTTAGCATTGTGAAAATGCTTTGGGTAGCATTTGCTGGAATATTGAGTTTTACAGATAAAATATGGTCTGTTGTTCAAGGTTTTAATTTGTTACTGATCCAGGTATCGTTTTATTTTTCGTAAAATTATATAATGTATGTATTTATTAACCGTCCTTTAGCCAGACATAATCAACTCTCAGGTGTAGTGGAAATGCTGCGAGTATTCTGAGCTGTCTAGTTCAATCAACATTTTACAAGCGAAAACTAATGTTCATCAGAAATGCCTGATATCTTTTTAAGAAATTTCACAAAGAAGTTCTTCTCAGATGCAACATAGTTTACGCCCCATGATCACCCGCTTATAATTATACAAATCCTTTTGTTTTTATCTGCTGACTATTAATGTTGTTGGTAGCCTCGAGGATTAGCCGAACGGAGTATATTAGGTCATGCCATTTGGGAGGTTCCACAGCTGTTTGATTGGCTGTCTACAAAACAACTTTGGCAGTAACCAATCAAAGTCTGCTTGAAGATATGAACTAGAAAATACTAATTGAAGAGCCCTCAGGCTAAGGGTTGTTTGTTTAAAGAGTAGCAATGCTGTCTTTTCTTAGCACTGGAGGAAAATGAACTTTCCAACATTACGGAAACGCTTCACACCTTGGTTGTGCTAGTGTCAATTATTGTAGGAATACACCACCGTCATAGAAATACCCTTAAGCATGACGTAAAACACCAACCAATCAATCCACTAATAGAAGATTTTAATAAGATGTTTAAAAGTAAACCCTGTTCTGCAATCCTCCAGAAACGGTCATGTTTTATAAGAAGATAGAAAGGATTTCTGTGCATCCTAAGATTAATGAAAGTAAACACACTGGACCTGGGAACTGGACTTTTAACGGTTCAGAGAGTACAAAAAAACATAAGAAAGAAATATATCATGGTAACAAATTTGTTAAAAACGATGGAATATTATTGTTGTTAAAGGAAGTCCATTTCTTATGCGTGTTTAAAATAAAATAATACAATAGTAGATCAAGGTCACATACTAGTAAAGTGCGTACATTTTTGTTAAACCTACAGATGGAGTAAGCAAACATATATGTAGGTGACCAACATGCAACTCCTGAAATCAATGTTGTGGCTTAAGACAAACATGACATCATAGTTCAAACAGAGGGTAATGCACTCAAGGTTGTTTTGATATTAAACTGGGGCTTGCTCTACTACACACTTGAGTGTTGAAATATTTTAAATATTTTTCAACAAGAGAACTCTTTCTGTTGGTTCGTAGTCCTGCAAATTTACCACATTATTTGCATGACAATAAAATAAATTTGTTTTTCCTGTGGCATCACACTTATAATATTTGCTGGACACTTGATACCGTCTTATCAAATGATCCCCTTCTATAGAAACTAGTTATTTTGCAAACTTTGTCAATACCATGGACAGAAGAGAAATTCAATTTCACCACAATACATGCAGCATCAGTATTACTTACTGTAATTTAGGTAATAATGCATGTCTGTTTGCTTGCCTGCCTGCCATGCTGGAGTTACATCTTTAGTTTGCAGCGATCCTTGTGAATTCTGCTCTTGGGAACGGACTTGTTTTTTTTTTAAACTATTTTAAGCTGAGACAAACTGACATTGGTCTGTCTGTCACTAGAGGATGGCTTTTGAAATGCTCAGTCAGTACTTGTTGGGTCTGCCCCTGATTTTGAGCCCTTTAGATATATTTTTTGTGGACCTTGTCTAAAATAGGAAATGGGTAATATGGATGGGTAATCTGTTACACAAAGTCGTTAGATAATAGGTATAAAGTGCCACCTGGGCAGCCAGTACTAGCAAATCAGTTTCATCTATATATTAACTTGTAACCACCCCCAAAACTTTGATCGACAAAGAAACTTGTCTCTTGGAGTTTGTCTTGAACACAAGATTATCTATCAATTTTAATTAATCAATATCCCTGTGGCTGATGATGGGGCCTTTTGGATTGGCCCAACATGAAATGAGCAATACATAATCAGCATCTTCCAAGAGAAGATTCTATTTAGAATTTCCCTTTACTATTCCATTTCTTACCTTAGGAAGTTAAGATAGTCTAACAAAATAGCTCTGTTGGTCTTCTCAACAAGTGTCTTCTTTGCGTGTTAGAAATATACCTCTTGGAGGACTTACTAATAAGATCAACGAAAACCACCTCACCTTTGAATTTAAAGTGCCAACTTCTAATTTGCATTCTTTGATAAAACTAAGCTGCTGATAAAAGCAAACAATAGGTGTAAATATAAATATATATCTTTGACTTTCCTTATCTTGTGTTGTTCTATTTTTTTGGCCTAAACATATATTCGTTGACTTTTATTTTTTAGAATGTTAAAATTCATCTTATTAAGCACAATTTTGTTCTTTTTGCCACCAGCCTTGCGAATCACATTGTATGTATGTACAGAATTGATTTTTGTGTCGAGATGTAATAATTTGTGAATTGAAATCAGTGTGGATGCTATATAACCTTCTATAATTAGTGCTACTATTTTGTTATTGTTTCTGTATATGTATGTAAAAATTAATGAACACTCTGATGGTATCTTATCCAATTTAAATTTACCACATGTAAAAATGATGAAATCATGCTGTAAACTGTTCTGAAATTTTGTGCTGGCATTGTGCTTATAAAAGCCACTTTGTGGTTCTTGGATGTACATGTTACTAATGTTATAGTTTGTAACCTGCGTGGTAGAACATTATATTGTCTATGAATAAAAAGACGAATAAACTGCTTGAAAACATGCATGGTATTGTTAAAGATTTGTTTCAAATAGCGACGTTTAAATTGTTTTCTTGCTAATGATCTTAATGACCATTGAGGCAGGCGACCCTCCCTTGTGCTACAAGCTTGGGTCAAATAGCTGTTCCTTTTGCGATTGTCCTGGTCATTCTTTGTTGTCCGTGACTTGGGAATGGTTTTCTTTACCCACTGGGCTGGCAAGTCTCCATACAATGTTATATAAAACCCCCATTGAAAGAAATCAAGTTGTATCAGTTTTTGTTGTTGAATTGATTGCAGGTGGTTGGAGGGAGCTTCATGTTGCCCTGGTGCTCTAAGAGCTAAAGGGGAACAGGAAGCCGATCTGTTCGTGGTGTCTGTATTGCGTCCTGTTGTTCTGTATTGTCTTTGTTTGTTGCCAGTGGTTTCCTTCACCTATTAGGCTGGCATGTCGTCATATAAGTGAAATACCCTTGAGTACGACATTAAATCCTAATCAAACAAACAATTGTTGAAGTGATTAAATAAATGAATTAGATGAGAAAGGTTCTAATGGCCTCCAGACCATTGCGGCAGAATTTCTTTCCTGTTAATTGCTCTGTTAATTCCATATTTCATCCTCATTGCAACATGCAGCCGTTTGTTGGCGAAAGTTTGTTAGATCCACAATTTAATCAAACAGAAACCAGATTTGTACCCTTTCTTTATGTCTGGTTTGTTGTCCATGACCTGCAAAGGTGGAGTCCTTACAATATCATGTTTTATTCATATCACACAAAATAAATTTGTTTAAATATAAGATTACCTATAACCCTTGAACTAGAAAAGTGTGCCGCCTTCTTTCAAAATTTTTGCTTTGGCCGCTTTCAGTGAACTTTCATTGTCTGTCCAACTCAAAGAAATCTTATGACACATCTTTAAAGAAAACATTGTAAAAATATAAAGCGTGTTAGTGTAATAAATATACGTGTAAGGAGCTGAACAGATAATATCCCTCTCCTCTCATGTTGTCTGACATTTGCCAAAAATTTAAGGACAATCGAGCTATTCAATGTGGACATAGAGCTTAACGGAAATTGGACACTATCACCTAATTAGCATAATTAATATGCACAGATTTCCATATAATTTTGATAATCTCTTCCTTTCTGGTCAGCCAAGCCGTGTGTAAAATTGCAGAGAAATCCCCTTAGTATACTTTACATGGCGGACATTGACGGAAATTAATTAGTATGTCTGTAAAACGCTCGTTAGTGTAATTAATATGCATGTAATGAGCCGAGCAGATAATCTCCCTCTCATGTTGTGTGATATATGCCAAAATTTTTTGGACAATTTGGACAATTGAGTTATAGTGCTTAATGCAAATTTAATTGAAAAGCTCGTAAAAGTAATTAGTATGCATATAATTAGTTGAACAGATAATATCCCTCTCCTCTCATGTTGTGTGACATTTACCCAAAATTTTTGGAAAATCGGGCAATTCAATTTGGATATACAGGGCTTAAGGCAAATTGTACACCATTTCCTTTAAAACAGTATCACCTATTAAGCATAATTAATATGCATAGAATTCGATAATCTCTTCTTTTCCAGTCAGGCTAGCTGTGTGTAAAATATCAGAGAAATTCCCTCAGTATATTTAATTATATAAGCCTTTACATGGCTGACGCCGACGCCAGGGTTATGACATAAGCTCACCTCACTTCGTACAGGCGAGCTAAAAAATGAGACCAGCTTTTGATGCCCCCAATTGTCCTCTTTAAAGAAATCTGAAGTCTGTACAAAGAAGAGTGAGAATTCTGTGTAAACTCTTCAGTTTATATGGCACGCCAAAGTGGAAAACATTCAAGATTTATAAATTTAACTCCAAAATGTAAGCTTTTTCACACTTACAATAAAACATTACTTATTTTAACACAATAGTTAATCAAATTAACTTCAAAACATTAACTTTATGTGTTCACACTTACAATAAAAAGATACATATTTTAAAACATTGTACAAGATTTCTTATTTCTATCATAGACAACAATTAGTTTTTGTATAAAATTACTTTTGAGGTCCAAGATTTATTATTTGGTCCAAGGACGTTCAATGGTCCAAGAGTTTTGTTTTCCATCCATGATTTTTTTCAAGGTCCAAAGATTTTCTATGGTCAAGATTCAAGTGACCATTCCAAGAGTCATGTGACCACATAATCTGATAAATCTTGGACAGGTCACATGAGTCTTGGATGGATAAATAAAATCTTGGACCATAAACAAAATCTTGGATTGAAAAAAATAAAATCTTGGATCGTAAAACAGTCTTGCAACAAATATAAATTTAAATCCTGGACCAAATAGAAAATTCTTGGACCATAAAAATTATTGATAAAAATCTTTTACTTGAATAGAATTAATATTTCTTGTACTGTTTTAAAATATGTTTTCCACTTTGGCTTGCCATATTAGGTTTACGAAATAAGTATTGAAACATAACTATCAATTCAGTCTACTTGTGATCCCAAAGCTAGTGGATACAATAGATGAACAGTTGAGATAATCCTGTGAAAAAAACCCATTTAATCGGCAGCATTCATTGATCCCTGGATTATTTTTTTGTTTGATTAGGGTATGTCGTATTCAAGGGTATTTCACTTATATGACAGATTATCCACTTCACACCGTTCCTTGTCTAATTACGGTGGAAAACCAGGAGGAAACCTCATTAAAAACCACCCCCGCGATTGCCAGAGCCACATCATGTGACTCCCTTACATACTTGGAGGGTCGACAGACGGACTCGATCCCATGAACGGTAAATTGAAGTAGGATTAGTAAGCGCACATGCTACCACAAAGCCATGGCCGTGGCCCATTGATTCCTGGAACTACAGATCAACCTTTACAGTGGTTTAATGGTTAGCGTGTCTGCCTACCTATCCTACTTAGATGTATTGTTCACAGGTACCAGAGCATTTGTCGACCATAAATATGTATATTAGGGAGTCACACAGTGTGGCTCCTGCAGTTGTTGGGGGTGGTTGTTACAACATTTCGGCTCGGTTCTCTTGTTTAAATAATGAACTGGGTGAAACGGACAATCCATCGTCATATAAGTGAAACATCTTTGAGTAGACATTAAACCCCAATCAATCAAATCTAGTCTACTGTGATAATCCCATTAATTTACAACACGTATCTCTATTTATGCTCACTGGAAAACTCTAAATCGATTAATAATCAATATTTCAAATGAAACTTTCGCTGTGATAAAGTTTGAATCTTTTATGATAAACGAAAAAAAAAAGGGTTGATTTGGAGCCCAAGGATTCCAGTGAGACTTTGTGTCTACACATGCAGGCCTGTGCCGTTGGGGAGAACGGACAGAATGGGGCCTTCCATGGTTATGCAAACTTAGTTTAGGAAGACCGATTTATAGGTTTCCCAAATGATGACCTCCCAGTCATCATCTAAATTTGCATTTTGCTGTTGATTTTAACAAATTTTGTCATCCGATAATCAATGAAGATTGTATTATAAAACAATTTTGCATTATTTTACACAAAGGCACATTTGTGTATTTAAAAAATCAGCAAACCAGGGGAAAATACAAATGTTAGGTGACCTCACAAAATTTTAAAGGACTGATTTTAAGTTTATGCCAGAAAATATTACAGCACAGACCTGCTGCGCACATGAGAAGAGTCCATGCACCGGATGAGTCCACTATCTGATCAGACAGAAATATCTATCCTATTCCGGCCCATCTCTTTGGAATGAAATGCTTCCTCAGTACAAAGTTTTAATCACAATTATATGACTTTTTTGACTGGATAACCTGATTAACTTTACAAAAATTTTCTATTGATAATTCTGTCCTAATTCATTTTTTTTTCATGTTTTAATGTAAGTGTATATAATTTGTAAATACTTTGTAAGTTTTTAGTTAACTTTATGTTTATGTATAAGTGTTTTCTATTTCCCCCCCTTTTATTATTACTTTACTATTCAGTGTGTATGTGTGAATGAATCTGTGTATGAGTGGAGGGCCTCAGGGAAGATCAATGACCTGTTGACTGGGCAATTTTACCCTCAGTAAATAAAGCTTAAATGTATATCAGATCTTAAGGCAAAAAAAAACAAAACAGTTTTATGCATGTACACTGCATAATATAATAAATAATATATTAATTGAATATATACCTAGCATGTCATGTTTTTATCAATTTTGATGGATATTCAAGTTCACCATGCATAGCAATATAATTAACCAGGAGATCTCTCCAGTTCATTTTGATAATGATGTTATTAAAGATAAATTAAACCTGACAATACACGGAGAATATAAATCTTGCAGAGCAGTCTCCAAAAATGCTGTCCTGAGGGTATGAACATTTCTGTTGTTTGTGAAACTTTTATTGCCATACGGTTTTCACTTCTTTGAAATAAAAAAAAAATCAACTAGATGTGCTCAAAATCACAATAAAAAAGAATTACACTAAATTGAATGAAAGACAATTTGAGGGATTATCTCAATTCAAATGATATTGAAAAATAAACAAGGTGTAATCACTGTAATGAAAACTCCATGACACAATGACTTGGGTCCAACAAGAAAATAAAAAATCTCATGACAATATGAAAAACATTATTCAAACAGCTTTATACGGTCTTTAGGATGCCGATAACTGAATTTTAGGGTATAATTCCATGTTTTGAATTAGATTTCAATTGGAGCAGAGAACTCCATACACTGTATAAAAATACTGTAAAACATGCATAAGTTCATCCGTCCGCATCACTAAGTGTATCCCATAATTCAACAAAGCAATGGTAAACAAACATTTAACTAACCAGCTTGTTTCGAAAAAATATTGTAAAGTCTCAATTCAAATTTGCCTATTACACGGACTTTAAACAATGGACTAGCCCAAATTCTCAACCAATTATGCAAGCACAATAACAGCATATGTATACGTACATGTATATATACTTTATAACCATGCGCTTGCCTTGAGAATAGCTGAAATATATCGATAGGCAGCCAAAATATTTAACAAACTGTTTTGATTGGATTGATCAGCTTAAAGTACATTGTAAGTAACAACACTAAAGTCCTTTTTAAATTCATGCCACTTGCTGTGACTTTAGGCCTATATTAAAGCAAAGCAACTTTAGACTGAAATTAGATTGCCTTAATTATTCACCAGTATTAGGCATAGGCCCCTACCGTTGAACAAAAACAAAAATTGAATGGTAAGCACATTTCTATTTATTTCTCTGGCCAGTTTGATTGTGTTTTCTGCTGTAGAGATCAAGCTTGTACAATACCCAGGTCAGATGAGTCTATGTCATGCTGAGCGATTACCAGGAAATCGTGAGTGGGAGTCAGGCCTGTGCTGTAATCTTTTCCGGCATAACCTCAAAATTAGTCCTCTACAATTTTGTCAGGTAACCTAACATTTGCATTTTCCCTGGTTTGCTGAGTTTTTTAAATACATAAATGAGCCTTGGTGAAAAATAAGTAAAATTGCTTTAAAACACAAACTTCATTGATTATTGGATGACAAAATTTGTCAAAATCAGTATCAAAAATTTAAATTTAGACGAAGACTGCAAACAATTTGGGAAACCTATATATAGGTCCTCCTAAATTAAGTTTGCATAACCATGGGGAAACCCCGTTCTGACCATTCTCCCCAACAGCACAGGCCTG
>JAQQZZ010136088.1:27404-45822 GCA_030265115.1 Mopalia vespertina | reverse complement strand
GTATTTGTCCCGTCTTGTCTTTGTTTGTTGCCAGTGGTGTCGAGGGTGGTTTCCTTCACTCATTGGGCTGGCACGTCATCATATAAGTGAAATACCCTTGAGTAAGACGTTAAACCCCAATCAAACAAACAAATCAAAATAGTATGATGTCAAATAATATTGGATTAAAGTTGATAGCCCTATGAGCAACCAGCTCCTGAATCAATCCATAAAATATGATATGCTTACAATTTGTATATCTTTCAATCCTTGAAATAAGCAATATTCATGTACATAAGACTGTGGTAGTGAAGGGGGGGGGGGGGGGGCGTGCCTTATGATTTTATTTTTTAGGCATTATCCTGTATTTGGGCTTAAAACAATAGTGGTGCACACTAAAGCAAGGTTTGGAATAAAGGTAAACATTTTGATCATTTTTCTTTTTAATCTCACTTTCAGGCTGTCAATTTGGTCAGTTATTTTTCTTTTACATAGAATTCTCACTCAGTTTTGATCAGTTATTGTCAGATTTTGATCCGTAATCACCAATCATTAGCCCAGATATGTGATATGTGGCTGGTTATGCAATGTTTGTCACGGAGAAAAAATTCTCCTCTGTCTTGATGAATTGAATGGAATGGAATATGTTTTGGGCATATTTTGTGTCTGCAAAATCAAGCACTTCTGTGTGTGTAGACAAATAAAAGCAACTCAATAGGACACTAATTTTACGCTACCCAAATTGATTTCATGGACCCAATTATGGTTCACCATAGCAGAAATAATGAGCCCTAAATATGTTACCGGCTGAAATATTATATAACATCCATGACTGAATAGACTTACATATTCCCCAGGATAGAACTTGAATCATCTAGGACTGATTAACTGTGCCTCTAGTACAGCGACATAACTTAACACTTTCAGATGTGAATGTAAGTTTCTCACACCACAATTAACAACCTGATCATTCCACTATGGATTATTAATTATTGTGTCATAATACACTGGTGTTGTTATCTCACAGTAAATACATCATAATGAGATAATATCATCATTCCAACTGAAAATTACAAGATTTTTTTATGAAAATCACACCAAAAGGAAGAAAGAAATTATCCAACTCAATTTGTCCATTACAACAGATATCACTTTCTCAAGTGAGTGAACTCGCACGCATCAGCTGGGGTTTAGTGGTTAGCAAAGTGGACTACTGATCCTCCTTTGATATAAGGCCCACAGGATTTAGCCCCCTTGTCGACCTCGGGTGTATGGGGCAGTCACATAAGGTGGCTCTGACAATCGAGGGGTGTTTGTTTTTAGTATAACTTTCTTCAGTAGGGCATAGTGAAAAATGGACAATCCGTTGTCATATAAGTGAGTACACACAAACGAACTCTAGAAAGTTATGCTTTCAAATGATATTCGATATTATATATGGGCTCTCTGCATTAAATAGCTTCTGAAGTGTTACCAATAAAAGTAATATAAAACTCCCCAATAAGTATAACAATAGTTCTCAACTAAATAAATTACCAGTGAGCTTACATCTTAAATTGATTGGACTTCTTCAGTCTTCATCAACAATATATAAAAACAACCGTATTGGAACCACAAACTCGAAATCAATGGAGTATAAAAAGTTAAATCCTCAAGTAGTAAATTATGTTGGTCATTAAGGTTAAGAAGTTCAATAGAACTAGGTTTATTTGCTGACAATGAATATAAATTTCCCACTGTTACGTAACTTGTAGAGTTAAGATGAAGGCAGGTGGGTAGACACGGATTCATTGGTTTAACATGATTAAAGTGAATCTAAATTTGGGGGCATCTCACAGACAAAGACATTTTATTCCCTTTAAACATAACAGTCAGTACAATGTGCTCTGTATTTATATTGTCTGTTTCGATAAATTGTGCCGGACTATCTCCCAATCACACCCACTTATTGTGTCCAGATATATCTGATCTATTTTTAGCCTTTGTTTCAGCTGATTATTTTTGTTGGCGTACTGATTATGTCTCATGGAAACTCCATTCTGTCTCCTATAAATGTTGTTCTCATGGAAACTCCATTCTGTCTCCTATAAAAGTTGTTCTCATGGAAACTCCATTCTGTCTCCTATAAAAGTTGTTCACATGGAAACTCCATTCTGTGTCCTATAAAAGTTGTTCTCATGGAAACTCCATTCTGTCTCTTATAAAAGTTGTTCTCGTGAAAACTCCATTCTGTCTTCTATAAAAGTTGTTCTCATGGAAACTCCATTCTGTCTCCTATAAATGTTGTTCTCATGGAAACTCCATTCTGTCTCCTCTAAAAATTGTTCTCATGAAAACTCCATTCTGTCTCCTATAAATGTTGTTTGACTAACCATTAGACGAGCCCTACAACTCTTGCTTATTTGACAGGCTGAACTGGTTTGAGAACTTTTCATTGCCCTGTTGCTCTCAGAACTAAGTGGCAACACGAATATTGTTGAACCTGAGTGTTCAGTTCTTTTATTGTCCTGTCTTGTCTCTGTTTGTCAAAAGTCAGTGCCGTAAAGGTTGATATATCCTTCACTCATTGGGCTGGCATGTCTTCATATGAGAGAAATATCCCTAAGGACAGTGTTAAACCCAAATCAAATAAACAAATTACCCATACTTACACATCTCTGTCAGTTGATCAGATGGTCAGTAATTCCTGGCTGGGCCAAACTTCAGACTACACAATGTGAGTTGAGTTATTTGTTCCTGCATGATTTACAGCATAGACATCTGGTGACATCAGGTAATTGACTAGTGTCTATTTACTGTAATAGGCGGGAATGCTAGCAAGGTCTGTTGTGTAAAAAAAGACGGGTCTATTGACTGTCATTATTATAGAAAACAAGTATTTTTGTAAAAATAACATGTAATTGGCTGACCTGAAATTTACAAGTTATGGAACTTTGCTGGAAGTGGGAGTTGTAATATGCATCAGGTTAATGGCCCATGCAATGAGAATAGTTTATTTTGTTTTATTTATGCAGTATTCAAGGTAACTTCCATGGGCTAATATGTAGATGTAGGTGGTACCAGTTGTAGGAGTAGGACACCACCTACGCAACTTTGAAGTGATGCACCATGGCTGATAATGATTTTCTGTATTCCTCTGTAATTTTAATGAATTTCCTGGAGATGGTTGTGACTGGCAAGTCTTTATTCCATCTATTTGGATGCAATATTTGTAAGGTTCGGTGTAACGAGTAAAAAAAACCTGATTATCAGGCAGTTGATAATGGCTTTGGGTACACTTGGCTATGACTGGCTGTACATGACCCCAAATCAATATGTCTGTAGCATGGCAGCGGTTTCTAGCCGGCTGCTCAGAACCGACAAGTGGTAGAGTCACAGAGCTCTGTTTAGCAGCACTGCTATATCGCCAACAGTAATGTACAAGTCTTGTCATACTGTTGATTCTCTTTTTCAGCCGTCGGATAGGCCTGGCAGTGATATTGGGAACTGCTGCTTGGCGGAACTTCAGTTAGGCAAGCTATTCATCGCAGACATAGTCTCAGTAGAACCGGTCTATCTGTCTTGGCTCCAATCTCTGTGAAATTGTGCCCTGGACTACAATGGCTTCCACACCGCATATTTATGACGCTTTAACGCTCCATTAACAATAGCTGAATTTTACAGCTGCGATATAGAACTCAATACCCCATTGACCTATCCCAGATTGATTACGAGGAAAAGACATATTTTTTCCACTACATTGGTGGTTTCACAGGAACCTTTGAGGTAAGTAGTTAAAATATAACATATAATATATTTTTTTATGTCATTACTTCGTTAGACACTCTTTACGTTACAGACGCATGCTATTTGGTTTTACTCATTAAATGGTTTTAATATCTTAGATTTCTGGATATATAATGTTTAGACCTTACATTAACTTTACATTAAAAGCTTCGGCATCTTTTTGTATAATAATTTAGATTCAACTTATCTTTTTGTTTCATTTTGCTGACAGTTACCTGCATATTGTTAATTGAGTTAATTTGGGTATACAGGTGTTGCGATACCTTGATTAAAACCCCAAAATTTAGGACTGAAGAAAACATGTTGTATTACTAGAAAATAAAATAACTTAAAAACTTAGAAACTACAGGAATAAATACATATTCTGTAGAATTGTCCATTGAATTCCCGTACAAAAAAGAGGGAAAGTTCAGTTTTTGCTATGAATATCCCCATTACATCATTGGGATGTACAAATGTTCTACTCAAATAGAGGCCCATGGCTGTGGCATGTGGTTAGCGAGTGCGCTTACTAATCCTACTTCGATGTACCGTTCACAGGATCAAGTCTGTCTGTCCACCCTTCGGTATATGAGCGAGTCATACCATGTGGTTTTTACGAGGTTTCCTCCATGTTTTCCACCGTAAGTAGGTAAGGAGCAGTGTGAAGTGGACAATTAGTCGTCATATAAGTGAAATACTCTTCAGTACGCCGTTAAACCCCAACCAAACAAACAAACAAACAAATCTACTTGAATAGAAATACAAACTTTGCGGTAACTACTAGTAAGATGCCTTAAATATGACAAAAGTTGCATGTTGTATGTAAACAGGCTGTACAGTGTATTACATGTAGACCTACAATGAAGATTTATACATGTATCATGTCTGTTTTTTTTGTCTACCTCATAGTCTGTAACTATTCAGCCTTATCACAATGATTATAGTTGAAACAAATTTTATTTATTTTATAGATTATTTGAATTAGTATGGAATTTTATGATAATTTGCATGGAATTTAGTTCAATTTGCTATCATTTCTTTGCAGACAAGTGGCCATAAGCATGTACATGTAATAATCACAACCGCTGGAAAAAAATGTAAAATTTCTCACAAACATGAAATTTCAGGTTGAAAATTTCTGGGCACATAACGCTACAACCTGAACAGGTTCATACACACTGTATTTGGTAATGCTTACCAGTGTTACTCAAATGCCTTTTTCTTATTCAATTTTGACATAGTACCATCCAAACTGTTCGCTCTGAGGTCTTCACCTTTGCTGTATAGACATAAAACATTCTATTTAGTTTTCTCTGAAGTCCGCTCTATTGCTATATAGACATAAATATCAAACAAATCTACTGCTTTCTCTGAGGTAGACAGTAGCATTTTTTTCATTAAGAGGCGGCAGGCAGAGATATTTGACGCCTACTACAGCCTTGACCGCCGCTTACTTTAATTAAAGAAAATAATAATTCCCATCACAAATGCTGCCGTTGTTGTTTTTACGCATGTAAACTGGTGATTAGCTTCTGACTAAAGTGTCAAAGTTGTCCAGTGGCTTTTCAACAGAAGATTGAAGAATATGTCCCTTTCGCCACACTGGAAGACACATCTTATCATCCTAAACATATATAAACATGAATTATATATGCATTTAAACTAAATATCATTTGTTAATTCATTTGTTTATAAATTTATCTATTTGCTCTCCATGTCAAAAAATTCATAAAAAAACATTTTTGATAATCTTTCATCTCATATAAAATTAACTTTATTATTATCTTATGTAGTTACCGTAACATTTTCTATTTTCGTTGCTTTTTTTAATTTTTATTTCTTTTAATCTTTCATTTTTAGTTTGAAAATCTTGTTGTTGTTTTGTGATTTTTTTTTTTGTTATCTACTCTTTGTGTTGAGGAAAAATAGTTGATGAAATGGATCTGTCTCCTATGCCATTGTGTGTTGCGTATACAACTCAGGCCTGTGCTGTTGGGGAGAACGACCAGAATGGGGTTTCCCCATGGTTATGCAAACTTAATTTAGGAGGACCTATTAATAGGTTTCCCAAATTGTTTGGCAGTGTTTGCCGTCTTCGTCTAAATTTGAATTTTAAAAATCAACAAGACCAGGGGAAAATGAAAATGTTAGGTTACCTCACAAAATTTAAGAGGACCAATTTTTAGGTTATGCGGGAAAAGATTACAGCACAGGACTGCAACTGTACATGTATGTAGTTAATTATGGTGAAATAAGCTTATATAAAATAAAAAATGAGAGACAGAATTGTATTGCCTTTTGTACAAAATTGTGATGGATGAAACAACGATTGTAAGCAATGTCCTGTATTTTAGGGTGAGAAAATGAAGTAGGCCTACAGTTTATAAACATAAGGCCTTTGTCATATGCTCAGGTATATATGACGCATTTAGATTTATCCATGTGAGTCAGTAAATTAATAAGTTTAACATATAAACAAACTTAAAATATCAATATTATGAACACATTCTTTTGACAAGGGCTCTTTGTGCAAATTTCACTGCAAAGTCAATACAATGGTCTCTGACAGTTTGTTAAGCCGAAGAAAAAAACAGACATGAAACCAAGTAAAGTAACACAAAGACCCTTAATGTATAATTGTATATGATGCAGTTTGAACTGAAAGCATTGTTCATTGTATAGCTTTTATAACATGTGCAATTAGAAAAAAGTAAATAAATTTTTTTTTGACATTAAAATACTCCTCTTCAGTTGTAGGCCTACATTTATTTAATTTTAATCCTGAAAATCTGGAATTACATGTAAAATCATTAACAGCCTAGAAAGTCAAAGTTTGAGTCTATGACTTCTGTAATACATGTATTGCTCTAATAGTATTTAAGTTATCGAATACTTTTTTTTTAAAGTTTCAATTGACCACCTGCATGTAAGAATGTTTTTAGTCTGGGATATGATTGATTTTTTAGCCTGTACTCGCTAAGATACATCTTGGGCTTATAGCACCCTCAGAGCTTCCGTGGCATCAGTGGCCCATGTACGTACCCTGACATATTGTCTTCTTTACTCTTAAAGCCTCCTACTTCAACAGATAGGAAAAACCCTATATAGGTGTAGAGAGAGTATTTCAATCAATGAGAAATACGAAAGGCGATCCGCTCATGCCAACATCTCTGTCTAACAGAGACAACTCCCTCATTCCTTCTCTTAGAAGTGATTTACTTGCAGTCATTTACTTTCCATCTCACATAATTACGGAAAGATCATTTAATTTCCCTTAAATATGAAAGAATTCTAACAATGTTTAATATTTCAATCACCGTTTAATCAGTTTAACTGATGAAATTAAAATTTGAACTTTTTTGTTTTCAAAATTTCTCATAAGACCAAGGTTTCATGCGAGCAGAGTTTTTATGCTTGCATTGTCGCACTTCCTAATAGTGATTATCACAATGAGTATATAGCTGAAACAGTTTTTATGTATTCTATAGGGTATTTGTAATCATTATTATAGATTTTAATTATAAATTGCACGAAACATAAGCTTACTTGATTTCTTTGAGGACAAGTGGCCATAAGGATGAATATATAATTAACTGGTTATTTATGTTTTGAACTAAATCTAGTTCATGCATTTCTAGTCAATGTCGGCGATTAATAAGCTTCATATAATATAATTAGGTCATCCCCTCATTAATAAAATAATTTTGTTAAAATATAATATGTGACCATGTATCATTATGTACATTTAATTGTATCTACATGTAGTTCAAAGATCATGCCAAATTGTTGATCAAATAATTATGACTAATGCTTCTTTATGTAGGTAATTATATCTGTGCATAGAAAAGGCATGTATTTCATCATAATTAAGGAAGCAAGCTTTCTTGCAGTGTAAATTATTATTTGCATTTTATAAATCGACCAACTGCAATATGGTGCTGTTGAATTAATGACCAGGATTACTCATCTGGTTGTTGTTGTTGTTGTCATTCGTCTCCCTCATCATCTTGCATGTGAGTCTGTGGCAATTAACATCTTAATAGGGAGAGCAATTACAAAAGTAAAATATTCATTTGTCAAGTGACAATGTCTTTATATTCGTCTTTTATACTTTTGAGTTTAATTTTTTACATTTACAAATGTATTGCCGATTCACATCTTGTTTTGTGTTTGTTCAATGGATCTGATCATTCCCACTCTTGAAGAAACAGGTAACCTTTCTAACATACATGTAGTCTGAGTTGAATTCAGACGATGAACAACATAAGAATTTGTAATGAGTTCTGTGAGAATTTGGAAAGATATTTTAAAACTACAAATTTATCTTGATAAGAATTTTTTGTTTATTTTTCCAAAGTGTGATTATTGCATATCTTCAGTTTCATCAAGCTTGCATGGTTTTCTTTTGGCCTTCACCTCCTCATACTGAGAAAAATAATTGCAGCATGAAAAACCTAATCAAAGACACAATCATTGGATCCAATTGATGACAATTCCATAATTTAAGCATGTGTCAAGCTATTTTAAGGCTTCTAGTCCATTCTTGACAGGCATGCAATGTTTTATACGCTTCATGTCTTTGATCAGGTTAACCATTATATTACAATTTTTGCCACAATTTTCCAACAAAACATATAATTACAACATTAATGTTTTATCCCCCTAAATATAAGTTTGTTTATTTGTGGCTAGATTCATTTTGTTTATTTCTTTATCTTAACAAAACTCAATTGTTATCTTGCCTAAAGGTCTTTATCTTTAATCTCATATTTTCTTTCTTCTTTTTGTAAAACCAAACATCAGATTTTGACACATTGAATTAAAGCCCATGGGAAAGCTATGCCGTAGAACCTATGAACTACATTACAACTTCTAAGGTCATTTCTTTGCACTTTTCTTTCCATTGTGTTAGCACTAATCTCTAAAATCCACATCGGTTGATAAAAAGCCTCATAGGATCTGCTTTTATCTGAATTAGTCTGTCACATTGGTTTTACGTCTCAGGTGGCCATTTTGTTTTTTGTTAACCTCTCATTTCTCAAGGGAAGGTAATTTGTTACATGATTTTTTTGCTGCTGGATGAAAAGCAATGGAATCTAACCAATAGGGAAGCTTGTTGAATCAAATTTCAACGATTGGCCAATAATGTTTACATTTGTTCGTGGTTTAATGTGCCCTTTTGACATGACAGTTACAAGCTAATGTAGATGGATGACCTTGTTGGTAATATTTTTTTACATCCAGTTTCCAGCCTTCTAGTTAAGTTAGGGTAATGAAAGCTATAAACATGAAACTGGAAGTCCTTAATATGTTTGACATTTTTGCAGTTTCAGCAAATGACTCCTAAAACAGGTTAATAATTCTAATGCAATTCAGCCTCATCTTGACAGACTGAAGCCAAACAAATATACATAAGTAGGCTATATTGAAATTTTTTTAAATTTATTTCAAGGAAAATCACTGTCTCTAACCAAGAAGGGCTCAACCACAACTGATTATCCTGGTTTGGGTATACCACCCCTGGGTGTTGCTAAGAATAAAGAGTTCAAACATCAAATTGTTGTCCCGGTGTTACATACTGTAACTGGGTGTCATTTAGCATAAAAGATTAGATAAATGGCTAGTTAATTTGGTGCCAGGATATTTTGACTCATTAAATTTGACATCAATGAATAGTTAGCCTGCTGTCAGTATACTGTGATCGGGTGATTAGAGAAACGACTAGTTGACCATAAGTCAGTCTAATGTGACTGGGTGTTGCTCAGCTGAAAGGAATAGTGCAGGGACTTAATAGCCCAGTGTCAGTATAGTTTGACTGGGTGTTGCTCAGCTGAACGGAATAGTGCAGGGACTTAATGGCCCAGTGTC
This sequence comes from Mopalia vespertina, assembly GCA_030265115.1. Taxonomy (NCBI): domain Eukaryota; kingdom Metazoa; phylum Mollusca; class Polyplacophora; order Chitonida; family Mopaliidae; genus Mopalia; species Mopalia vespertina. The sequence goes on along the minus strand of JAQQZZ010136088.1, from coordinate 36,207 downwards.
AGTATAGTTTGACTGGGTGTTGCTTAGCTGAAAGAAATAGTGCAGGGACTTAATGGCCCAGTGTCAGTATAGTTTGACTGGGTGTTGCTTAGCTGAAAGGAATAGTGCAGGGACTTATTGGCACACTCAGTGTCAGTATAGTTTGACTGGGTGTTGCTCAGCTGAAGGGAATAGTGCAGGGACTTATTGGCCCAGTGTCAGTATAGTTTGACTGGGTGTTGCTCAGCTGAAAGGAATAGTGCAGCGACTAATTGCCACTGTGTCAGTATAGTTTGACTGGGTGTTGCTCAGCTGAAAGGAATAGTGCAGCGTCTAACTGGCACAGTGTCAGAATAGTTTGCCTTGGTGCTCCTCGGCTGAAGGGAATAGTGAATCAACTTATTGGTCCAGTGTCAGTATAATTTGACTGGGTGTTGCTCAGCTGAAGGGAATAATGCAGTGACTTTATATTGGTCCAGTGTCAGTATAGTTTGACTGGGTGATGCTTAGCATAAAGCATTAGTGCAGCTACTTTTGTTGATATATCGACTTTATTGATTAGGATATAGTTGTCTTTGCAAGTGATATTCCAGTAAAGTAGCACAATAATTGATTATATGTATAAACCATAATAAACTTAATCATTCGGCCTACCTTGGGTTTTAATGAGTGAGTAAAAATCTCATACTCATAAATTAAATCACTATGTTATAATATATTCAGGACGTCTAGGGCCAACTTTCATAATACTTCAATTGTAGAACCATCAAATTCTTAATGTAAAATTTTATTCTCAATGTAAACCATAATATTTTGAATAAAAACTTTCTATGGAATTTGTTGATTACATGGTGTTAAACAATTCTCATTTCAGGTGTCAAACTTGTTTTAATTATAAAAATATCAAAAAAATTGTGGGACGGGCTAATATATTTGAATAACAATGATCCTATTTAAGTCATCCAATTTATGTAATATGATAATGTACTGATTGCCTTATTGTTATCAGTGCACTGAAATAATCAAATTTAAAAAATGAGTAGATGGTGTATATAAATAACTAACTAAAAATAATTCCCCATATCTGAGAGGTGACCAGCCTTCTGTTTTGAACCAATAACTGACAGCCTTGGGGAACCAATTTTTGATAGCTGAGCTGTCCCTGATAAGGGAGATCAACTTACCCTTAGGTGTCATCGGTATTCTTCTTAGCCTATATATATAGCACAGGTGCCAAGAGAAAGTTTGTTCGATCTTTTATCTTAGTTTTGCCAATTAACCTTTTTCTGTTGGCCATGGATTTTTCTGTAGTTTGTTACAGTTTGTCATAGCTTCTAAATACACTGTCTATTTTTTGGTGAATTATGTTTACAAGGCCAAGGCAATTTTGTTTCTTCACAATTTTACAATTGATCACTCTGTTATAACCCCCTCTGGTCAAATTTACAAAGACACATTTGTGGTTAATTCAGTTTTAACAAATTTTTTCACAACTATTCCCTTAGGTTTTCTTTTATTAGATTTATGTTATTTCCCACATTTCTATAGGCCATTTCTGTATACAGTGTTTCCAGGTAGCATTGTCTATCCCTTTGGATCATTGCAGTAAGACTTCATCTTGTTAAAATAGACTCTATTTCAAAAATTGCGTGGAAAAAACAATAAGGAAAGTCATATACTGGGATTAATAAATAAAATCTTGTAAAGCTTGCAATAAGAGTATTTTGCCTGAAGGGATATCTGACTTCCTGGTGGTATTTTTTGTCTTGATTTGGTAGTCTATTTTCCATGGCCTGTATATATATTGTAATTTATGATGAAAGTCGAAAAATCTGTGGGTTGATAACTTTCTCCTTTGACTATTAAGTATAAAGTATACGGACAATATTTATAGATAATTAAAAAAAGTCTGAAAATGACATTTAAGCTTATTGCTGGCCTAGTGGTTTTATAGTTGGCTTTGTACACAGAAGATCATCGATTGAAAATGGAGTATTTCATGATTGTCCCACGGCAATAAGGTTTGCTGTTTGTTTAATTGTTTGGGGTTTTATGCCATACTTAAGGGCTCAACAGCTAGTCAACAGTAAAGTTTTTTACATTCTCTGTCTGAAAAGTTATCTTAGTTAAGTTAATATGAAAAAAATGTTTCAAAAAATTCAATATTTTTTAACGTTGTCTGCTTAGTAATACATGTGTACTTCAGATCAATCACGAAAAGGTCTACAGATCAGTTCCATGACTGTTGACGATGTGTATATTCTTTTGTCTTTCAATGGTCCATGATTATTTCGGCCATTAATGTGTCCCAAATGGTTGATACCTAGAAAATTTATAAAAATATTCCAATATTCACTGGACGATTTGCACATTGTTTCATTAAAAATTTTGTGTAGATGTGGAGAAATTGGAATTTGAACATCTAACACTGTAAGCTCAACAATTTGTGAATGATGTCACCAGGAGAGTACACCATGTGACTGGTATCCATAGAAACAATACCTCAATTTTGTTATTCTCCAGATTTTTTTTTCAGAGCTGTTCATGTTTTTTCGCTTCGGCGTCCATAAATATATACAGAATACCAACAGTTTGTCATATTGTATATGATTTTAATGAAAGAATAAAGCGTGTCAAATTTCTTTATGAAACTTTAAGGACTGGAAGTTTGTTATAATAATAAATATTCATTACTAATATTTTTTTTTTCAAACTTTCTCATATTTGTTTTGGATAAATGTCATGGTGACTTGTCCATTGACCTGGGGTTCATATTCGTATGGGATAATTCCCATACAAATTGTTTGCAGTCTATCTGTTTCTGTTTGATCATTCTTATCAGACATTTGTTTGTTATCTTCATCAAAATTTTGGTCATCAGATAAATAATCATAAAAAAATTTGCTGTTGGAAGGAGAACTGGTAATATAACAGTTGCTAAAGTTCCCTGCCACCATTTAAAATTTCCTGATCTAACAACCCTTTGTGTATCTCCCTTACCTACTCGTTATTATCCACCACGGACTGTTCCAAGTGGAGTATGCCCTGGCTATGTTGCAAATTCTAAGAATCATATAAACTGGTTTTTGTCTTGGAAACTGTTCTTCCTAGAAACATCAACATTGTTGAAGTTTTAAAATCAGAAAGAGCGCATCAGAAAGACTGCCTTTTTTTTAACAGTTCATCCTACATTTTGTTTTTAATGCGTTCCTGTAATTGTTGTGCTTTGTGTTTTATACTATTTCCGATTTAAAGTTGAACATACAAAAAAAAAGCGATACCTTTCCAGTTAAAGGACATACACAAATTGATGGGAGAGGACACAGGTGTATTTTAGCAAGACCTTCAAAATAGGTGAATTATGCTTAAGTCAATCAAACGCTTGAGTGCAAACTTTTGTTTAAAGAAAAAATTCATAAAATATAAAAAAAACTTATTTTGCCCTTTTGTTCTATTTTAAAAATCTGTTTTTCATTAAATCCAACTGATATAATATTTTTAAAATTCTTCAAATCATTTATTTGCACATGTTTTGTCTGTTCTCTTCACTTTCATTTTTTAACATTTTCAAAAGGAAAATCATTTGTTTCCCATCGACTAGTTATGTCTGTTTATGGAGAGGCTTTATAACATCTATATGACTGATCCTCATTCAATGCACCGCTCACAGGATGGAGTCGACCTCTGGCTAAGGGCAGTTTGTTTGAAGAGTAGCAATTCTGTCTTTACTTATCACTGGAAGAAAATTAACTTTCCAACATTATGGAAACGCTTCACATCTTGGTTCTGCTAGTTTCAATTATTGTTGGAATACATCGCCGTTATAGAAGTGAAATACCCTTAAGCACGGCGTAAAACACCAATCAATCAATGATAGGATCGAGTCCACTTGGCAACCACCGGTATATGAGGGAGTCACATAAGGTGGTTCAAACAATTGCGGGGATGGTGTTGAAAAGGTTTGCTCTCGGTTTAGTTGGGCAGAAATGTGCAATTCATTGCCTTATTAGTGAAATACCCTTGAGAACTTTGAATAACACGAGTAAAACAAAACTGTACACTATTTTCAATTCCACATCAGGAATAACTTTTCTTCTAGAAAATTTTTTTAACCTTGTTTTTTTTATTACAAATGAAAGTTGAGCTTGATGAAGAGACCATTTAAAGGATTCAGAATAAGTGAAAGCTGACTGAAAAGCCTAAAAGACTTTTGAAACCACAGTGTCCTGAAAAATGGTAGACTAATTGTATCCTCTTACACGCATTATTTGTATCCAAGACTTTTTTTACTCCTTTGATGTTTACATTTGGAGTTGTTCTTGTCATATATCTGTCTGCCGATGGTTGTTGTCAGTAGAAATCAGTTTTATCTCAGCATTAGGTATAAATTAGGTTTGTAAATGGCTTTCAACTCCAGTGAAAATCTTGATCACAAGCTGTCAAACATTACACCCAACGCTGAGGAGATCATAGATTTTGTTGATGAGACTACAGAAAGATCAAAGAGGCTGTGGAAAGATCAGATGATCTACTTTTCTTTTTGAACATTTTGTTAAATACATCTCAGATCCTGTTGTAAGGAAATGTTTGTTGGGGAATATCTCTAAATACAGACCGGACAGGTTATAATTGGTATCATTGTTCTCTAACTTCCTTGCTGGATATTTTTGATGTTCACCTTGTGTCAGTTCATTCGTGTGATCTTATTGATAAGTACTGTCACTGGGTGATAGATGTATGTTAAGTAAGTGTAACTAAAAATGAAATTGTGTATAATGATTACCATGGCCTATTAAAAGGAGAGAGCATCCGCTAGATTTCAGTAGATCACAGGAACTAATCACACCTGAGTCAGACTAATTAAGATGTGTAATGATTAGTTTTGTTTAGACATGTTTGTTGTTATGGAACAATAGAATTGTTGTGCAAAATATTTTATTTAAAAAAACAGGACAGAACTGAAATCTATAATTCCTTATTGATATACTCAGTGTTTTTTCACCTAAAAGATAAACTTTAGATAAATTTATGTGAGAGAACTCACTTGCTGAACAATTTGACATTACAAAATATGTGGAATATCATTTTGTTTGATGTCAGAGGAAAAGTTTGTTGTGTGATATTTTTATCCAGAAATAGAATTCTGATGTTTTAACTTGATTTGCCACAGATTCTGGGACAGGTTGCTTGAAGGGCTATTAAATTTAATCCTCTATTAGATGACGTTACACCATGTTGAAGGCCTATCTATAATCCGGTATTAGAGATTTAATCTGGTGTTAGCGACTAATAGTCATTCGAGCAACTGGCCGCTGGGGTGTGTTTCACAAAAGCTTTTGCACACGCATTTACTATGTTGCCCTGTGTTGAAGGCATTGTGTCACTATGAAAACTATGTTTTGAAAATGTCGCAAAGCCTTTGTAAAATAACCTTGTCTGCAGATTATATTGATTGTTACTATAACAATATTTTCTGTCGACTTCGATCGTCTGACATTCAGAATTTTCTGATGTATAAAAGGCTGATATAATGAAGGCAGAAGATTTAAAAGCAAATAAAACAGAGCTTATAAGATTTCATTCTGTAGACATTATCCTGGGTAATCTCATACACAATGACACTATAGTAGTTCAGATATTTGCAATCCAGTATAGATTATTTTGTCCGTTTTTTGTCAGAAATGAGTTCAACAAACCTATGACCAACATGAGACATGAAACTTTAATCAAATAAACAACTTTTTTTATTTGCCACATGTAGCCAGATAAATTGACAAGCTTTTTACTCCTATAAGATAGACTTTAGTCAAGAAAACGGCAGGTATACCAAGGTTCAAGGTCATCATATACACAGCTCTCACCTGTAAAGAAAGTGATTATTGTTGTAACATAGAATTTTTATTGTAGAGAAAGAGATCTTGAATGCCTCCAACAGGGTTCGAACTCTGGCAGACTAAGCACTCTAACCGACTGAGCTATAAAGGTTGGATAAACACGTATTTGGCCTTGAATTGGAAGACATACAAATTATTTGTACATTTCCATATACTATTCCTTTATGACTTGATTTTGACTTGTTTGAAAATCATTTGGGGATTGTATTTTTAGGATGTGTTAAATAGGAAATAAAAGCAGAGATATTTAATGCTGCACTGGGAGATGAATTTTGTCACTTCAATGGTCTTCTATGAGAAGCCCTGACCCTCTGACATTTTCACACTGATCCTGTTCAAGAGAATGTTTCTCATGTTTTTCACACGGATTCGAATAGAACTGACAGTTTCTGACTGCCTTTATTGAAAAACGTATGTGAAATCTTAATTATATTTTAAGGCTAAAGGGTTACGAAGAATGTCATACTTTATGGCTGGATCATCATAGTTATGGACATTCACAATTTTCATTCAAGTTAGTATTTTCATAACACTTCAGAACAGTCAAGATGGATTCTTACTGAGATTTATTCCATGAATCCAGCATGACATAATCAGCACATGTTATAGGTTCAATCTTTCAACAACAATTTGGATGGTATGTGAGTGCGTCATGTAATTGTGTGGTAGTTTTTACCATGTTTCTTCCCTGTTTTCCATCTTATTTAAACAAGGAACAGTGTAAAATGGACCACATTTAAATGTCATCATTTAAATGAAATACCCTTGAGTAAAAGCCCAATCAATCAATCAAACAAAATCATATGTGGAGATATCTTGAGAGTTTGTATTCCTATAGACCCCATTGAAATTTTGAATTGTTTTGTATTTTTTAAAGTGAAAATGAATCTGATCCAGTCAGGCTCTCCAGCGTCTGCAGTGCTAAAGGGTATCAGTATCACTTTAGATCAATGTACTGATATTTGGAATTCTAACTGAGTGATGCGGCTCTAAGTTCCTATCCCTTTTAATGCCTTAAAGGTACAGTATGTGGTGCAGCATGAGACTGATGAATCCTCTTCAATATTTAGCTTACAAGTTTGGATACTATTTGTTCTGGTGACTGGAGATTACTGGTTGATTTTTCCCAGTTTTTCCTCAGTTTTCTACCAACTACCAACTGTTGCAAAGTCGTCGTATAAGTGAAATGCCCTTTAGCATGCAATTAATGCCGATCAAAGAAGCAACCAAAACATTTCCAGCTTTGCTAACAAGCAATCTTTATTGTGATTTCTGCAATATTAGAGAATAAGCTAGCACTAAGTGCATATTGGTGTAAAACACTACTCAAATAAAAATTAACATTAATTGCTAAGAAGACTTTTTTGACCATTTTGATTTTAAAGAGTTAAATATTTCCAAGTTCATAAGGACATATGTACCTATTTCCTGGTTGATAAACCAAATTGTTAGAAGTCTGAAACTGCCCGAATTCACGCCATTAATAGACCAAGGTTACTGCAATTCCCATAGGGCTAATGTCAATTAACCTTCTATGTTCACCCATTTTGGGCCTTCATATTTATGACAATTAAGATGAAATGCTTCAGCACTTGTCAACATCTTTTCTGTGATTCTGTAATACTCTACCTTTCTTACCGTCAGCAGTATAATGGACTTTTCCATACATGTGTCTTACCTAGCCTTAAGCCCATAATGGTGTGCACAGAGACTAGGCTGAGCTGTGTCATTCATTACTAAGGGGAGATTTCAGCATTGTAAGGTGTGTAGGGTGTATTTAGTCTTGTGTATCATCGACTAAATGAAGTGAAAATTATGGTCTTCCAGGAAAGCCCATCTGTCTAATCCAGTGCTGTAATTTGTACTGTTGTAACTGTCCATTGGCTTACTGACTGATGGTAATTGATACAAGGTTTCCGACTTTGCCTGTGCGCCCCAAGAGACAGTTTCAGGCCAATAATTATGAGGGTAATTACCTTGGGCCAGGTTACCTGTGGGATTAATTATTACCGCAGGCAGATCACCGGGTGTATTGTAATGATAATTGATATAAATCAACAGTCCCATACATCACTTGTTTATTAGCTTCGTTTTAGCATAGAGTTTGATACCCATCTTGATAATATATGCCAGGGCAGCTGAATTTATACAATAAATGAACAGTACTTTATTCATTGGTTCTTATCAATGGTATTTATGCCATGGTTATATTGGGAAGAAGCCTCCCGTTGCCCTCGGCTTGTGAGCTTGAAGCTTATGGGCAACACCAAGCTAACTTAACTGTTATTGCACTTCTTTTTTTTTTGAACTGCGTTTTATGATTTCCCTGTTTAGTCATTGTTTGTTATAAGTGAAGTCTTAGGGTCATTTCCTTCACCCATTGGGCTGGTATATTTCCATATGAGTGAAATGACTTCAAGTTTGGCCGTAAACCCAACTTAAACAAATGAAACAAACATTTTTACAAATTTAAAACTGTCACAGTGTAGTCACATGGATAACATATTTTCCCAGATTTATATTTAAGCTATTTTTTGGTTCATACTGCACATAACTTATTTGCATGTTGCAATCTGGCCGGTCAAAGGTTTATATGTCCTATACTTGATTTGCAGAACCCACCTTGAAACCATCAATATTTTTTATTCAAACTTTATATGCATTTCAATCATTTCAATCTGCTTATGGCTATATTTACATTTCCATACAGCATAACTTATTTGCATATAATTATTGCAATCTTTTACGTCAAAGGTTAGTTTGGTTTCTGAAGCATATTTTGAGCAATGTTTGCACCAAACTTGAAAACTGTTTGCTATTAAGCCAGAGTACTTTAATAAGCATGTTGAGTGATGCCAGTGTTGTAATATTTTTATGTTTATAAAGCAAGACAGTACCTAAGTCATTAAGCCAGAGTACTTTAATAAGCA
>JAQQZZ010136088.1:0-27304 GCA_030265115.1 Mopalia vespertina | reverse complement strand
TGTAATATTTTTATGTTTATAAAGCAAGACAGTACCTAAGTCATTAAGCCAGAGTACTTTAATAAGCATGTTGAGTGGTGCCAGTGTTGTAATATTTTTATGTTTATAAAGCAAGACAGTACCATATTGTCATCTTAATCTTATAGGTCAAGGGTTAATAATTGCCATAGGGACTACTTTGGTTCCTTGAACATTTTAGGATAATTGACAAAAATTCTTAAGCTCCTAATAGTATTTTATTTAAATTTGCTGTTGATGCTCCACTATAAAAAGAAAATATTCACAATTTAGAGAGGATTTGGTTTATTGAAACTCAAGAAAATGAAAAATATTATGTGTTAAAAAATAAAGCATCGCTTGTTTTTTGTGTTGCTCATAAATAAGAGTGTAATTTGTATGTTTTTGTTTTCGTTTTGTTTTAGGCAACTACATTGGTATACTTGTTCGTAATTGGAATGTCAATAAAGGAAGATTTATTCTTTGCCAGGTCACGTTGGTCTGGTCTGGTTCCTTGCAAGATTTTCTTTTTTGTGATGGAACGATGCCAATCTGATCTCCAAATGCAGTAGTTTGATTTCTATTCACATCACTAATGGGTCAGATTTATGTTCTTTAATCCAGATGTTTATCATTGGATTATATTCTGTTCTGTATTGGAATAAATTCAGCTTCCACAACATGCCTTTGAAGAAAGTAACAGAAATTAATCTACAAATGGACAAATGTCAATATTGTCTAGGATAATAAGTGTCCCCCAGTTGCATTAATGTTATTATTATATATTAAATTGATATCAGAGAATAAATAAATATTATAAATATTTGATAGGAATTAAAATGACTCTTTTATACTTACCATTTGAATTGTACTTTTTGGTATGTATTATATTTGACTTTTACCTCCTGGCATATTTTATTTGACACATTCACTGCTTGTGTCTAACTTAAGTTTTGACCTTTCTTATACACTTTTTAACATTTTTTTTTTGGCTTCTGCATTTTGAGTTTTTGTATACAAACATGATATTTACCTTTTTGACATTCTGCCCTGAAAAATACCAGTTTGATTAATCTCTCTATTTTATTGTTTGGAACTGTAAAAGGTCAAAGAAAAATTCCATTCTATTATGACAATTCTTTTTGTAATTATTGTATAATTGTACCACACTCCCTGGTGTCACAGCTATATTAATCTACATCTATGTGCCATTGTGATTAATTTTTAGAAATATCTTTTGTTTGAAGACATGTAAGCAATTGTACAATTATTGGTTCTAACTAGGTCACGTTGGTCTAGACTGAATGTTCCTTGAAAGGTTTTCTGTGTTGTGTGATGGACCGATGCCAATCTGTTCTCCAAATGAAATAGCTTGATTTGTAGAATTCGATTCACTTCACTAACTGATCAGATTTAGAGATAATCACTTTCAGTTTCATGTTCTTAAATCCAGTCATTTATCTCATGATTACAGTCCATTCTGTTTTGGAATGAACTCTGCTTCACCGTTCCCATCCCCTGGTGCTCAGAGCTAAGGGGTAACAGGAAACATATCGGTTTGTGAGGTCTTCCAGTGTTATTCCTCCACCCATTGAGCTGGTATGACGTTATAAGGGTGAAATAGTCATGTCTGGCATAAAACAACAATCAAACAAACAATCTTTCAAAAGCTCTTATATTTGAGTCTTAAATGATGTTTTTCCTTTAGTTTTTATCAACTATTACAGATGATAATTACAACATGCGATTAATTTTCTTGTCATCATGATATTCAGATTACTTTTATAACAACAATTCCTTCTTATTCTGTTCTCCAGCTAAGTCTGATGAAGACAAAACTTCATCATTTATTTCATCCATAATTTGTTAAAGCTTCTTCAATTTTCTGACAGCTTTTCTTGACAGGAAGACACTTGCAATTATGTTTCATCCATGTGCTCATTCTTGTGTGATGGCTACTGTCATTTACGTCTCCCACTGCTTCAACGATTTCACTTTGACTGATTGGTGACCGAAAACATTCTTTGACAATTTTTAGAATCCATGCTGAAAAAGGGGAAAACTTTGTGAGATTTTCACATTGGTCAATCTGTTTACTCAACTTTTACATCCCTTAATATGAATTATCTGTTAATGTAAAATTGATGAAAGAAACTATTGGTTAATGTAAAATTGATGAAAGAAATCGAATCGTTGTATTGACGTGAATTTTGAAGTGGCCATGAAAGCTAGAAAAATTGCTATTACTTTTCTGATGCAAGCTCAATAACTTCTTATATTCTTGCTCAGTTGTGATAATATGTGAAATTATGAACACTGGCAATTGGGAGTAAGCTTCCTGTCGCCCTGGTGCTCTCAGAGCTAAGGGGGAAACATGAAGCCTTGACTTGTTTGTAATGTTTTGTATTGTGTCCAATGATTTTCCTATCTTGTATTTGTTTGTTGCCGATGAATTTCAGGGTGATTTGCTTTACCCATTGGACTGTCCTGCTTTCATACATGTATGAGTGAAAAAACCTTAAGTATAGTGTAACTCCCCAATCAAACAAACAAACAAGAACTTAACAAAATTTGTTTCTTTTGAAATAAATTAAAACTGAAACAAACGAACAAGTCTGTAACCAGTTATACTCAGTCCAGTTATATTTGACAGACATCAGGAAGATCTGAATTACATTTCATCAGAAAGTTCAGTCATGTGTAATGGGTAGTGTCATTTCATTGCCACAGTGAACATGTAGTTCATTACAGACTCATTTGTGCATGGGGTTTTCACCAGACTAGATCTAGGACATCACAGTGATAAATAGTACATTTAAGTTTAACATTTTATTCTGACTGACATTATTAATCACCTTGATAAGACTTAGAGCTCAAATATATTCTCAATATCTTCAGTAGGCCTACATATAGTCTGGTATACGAGTCCCAAGACTCCAGCCATTGCTTGGGTGGTTTTCCTCCTGGGGATCCACTGTATTTAAGTAAGGAAGAGTGGACAAGCCACTGTTATTTAAGTAAGGAAGAGTGGACAAGCCACTCTATTTAAGTAAGGAAGAGTGGACAAGCCACTGTTATTTATTTTCAATACCCTTGAATATGATATTTAACCCCAATCAAACAAACAGCACAAGTTATCTATATTCAATTAACTTTCTCATCTTGTTATAAATTATTATAATGTCTTCCTGTTATTTTAAAGGTTTATCAGTACAAGATATCGAATTCATAATTGTGTGCACAATCAAGTTATTTATATACATCCAAGACAGACATGTATACGTATATATTCTAATTTTTTTAACTTAATATCAATTTTCAGGTGATATTAGATTTTGGACCATATTCAATCCTTTGGAACACGACTTAATATTTCACACAAATTCCAACAAAGATATTTAAAATTATATACCATTATTGTACTAGGGTTGGGGATGAAGTGATAGAAATCCATTTAAGATCCACCATTCAGTATTTCTCTCTCCATTTTTAAACCAATACATTTAAAGCCATAATCCATCATTGTACAAGAGTTTGTTTGTTTATTTGAGGTTATTTCACAAATATGCAGTGAGCCAGCCCATTGGTTGAAGGAAACCTTCCATGATGCCACTAACAACAACCAAAGAATTAGATGACCCCATAACACAGATCCTACAACAGATCAGCTTCTAGTTGACCTTTAGGTCTCATAACAACTGGGGAACAGGAAGTGAATTAGAAACCCATTAAAATATAACATTTCTCTCTCAACTGTTTCAAACCAAGACCTTGCAAACCACATTCAATCATTGTTTAATAGAAAGAGTATCAGTACTCTATGAGAAAGTCTCTCACTCATCTCTTTTAATATCAATACATGTATAATGAAAACCCTATTCCATCATTGTATAATATCAGAGTTAGTGACAAAGTGTATTGGATATCCGTTAGAACTCTGACAGAGCCACAGCTAACAGACTTCTTCCCCAAGTCCCCTACAGCTGTTCTCATTAGTCTGACCATTATTTGATCAGTTCTTCATGTCATGCCTCCAGCAAACTCATTAGTCTCAGGTATCTTAAGTGTTGATAGGATGCTCATTTGGCCTCAGATATTCGGCTCTAGCTATATTAACAAATTAACATGGAAGAGAAGGAAATGCCATGAGCTAATGGTGATATGAATATTAGAATGATGATGTCCATCTTTATTATTTATATGTATTGGTCGTGAGGATCAGATAATAGTTATATCATGGTGTCTTTGTTTTGCATCTTACATCCTGTCTGGTCATTATTTGTTACCAGTAACTCTAAGGGTAGTTTCTTCACACATTCACCTGGCCACCTGTCATATGATTGAAATAAAGTTTGACATTAAACCCAAATCAAACAAACATACATGTACCTTTGTGTGGAGACGATTCTTAAAACACTTAAAGAGGCATAACCCCTCTAAATCAGCTTTCATCAACAAATTTGGACTGCTACAATTTTGCTTAGTTTTAAAATTTGTTCATAATTAAAACAAATCTGTTGATTTATAAAATATTCAATGTGTACTTAGCTTGTACAATGCAATGGGAATAAGGCAAAAATTCATACTCATGAGGGCATGCCATATTTGCCTCCTGAATATACATGTAACTGTATTGTAAGAGCACCATGTTATTCATAGCACGGCTCCATAATTGTATTTTTCCAGAAAGAAAAAAAAATATATATTTTTATTTAATGAGACACTTCCACATAGTAAGCAATTAGAACTTCTGCTTCTTAAGATAAGCTAGTATGACTAATTCGATTCCATAATTGTACCCACGACACATACATTGTGTTTGTGGCCGGGTTAAACATGTATTGTAAGCATTTATCATCTTCTGGTGGACTTGGTCACCTGATCTGTAGTTTTATGCTTATTTGGTCTGCTCTTCTTGTCATGCCTCCAGAAAACTCATTAGTTTGGATGTCTAAAGTGTTGATTTGATTCTCATTTCACAACATATTTACAGCGCTAGTTTTATTGGCAAGGGGAGGTTTATGGCTGAAGATATCCAAACTGAGTGTTAATATTCATACATATCAATGGTAATTTGGTTCTGCTTCATTACTGATACATTATTATATGAGGGTGAAATGCTCGGATTGTATTGATGAATGATTACTTCAGACATCCTTCATATTTGCTCCAGAATGATTCTGGCATAACTGTAGTGATATTTGGAAACATAATGTATACAGAGGCACCTATAGGGACCATAAATGGGATACTAATAGAGAGATGTGAATCATAAATATGTAGATAGTGGATACCAGTGTAAAGATTTGGGAAGTACACGTACATGGGCACCAATATAGAGAAATACCATCCATAAACAGATATGGGAATCAACATATTTCATACGAAAACCATAAATAGTTTTGGGATTCAAATTCAAGAAATCTCTTCTAAATTGTGAAGAAAGAAAAAAGAATTTGCACAAAAATCATTATATATGATTCCTTCATTTCCAGAATAGGACATGAAAATATTTTCAAGTGGAAATTTCAGGCAAAAACCTAAAGAAACCAATGTGACACAGGGATTTTGTAGAATCACTAAGCGTTAATAAAAGAGTGTAATTTACATCTATATTCCTTCAATCACCCTTGCTGTCCTATTGTTTACCTCACCCTCACTATGAGACACTGCTTGCTGTTTAAGGATAGTGATTGCTCATCTATACTTATTCTCCAGTACACTACTTTCCTCTCTCAGAAAAAGAAAATTCCAGTTATGCTTGATGGCATAAATTAAATGGTGTGTAACTGTGTATTGCCATGCTCATAGCTATTTCAGTAGCATTACCTTAAAATGTTAAAGGGAAAGGCAACATAGCCTGGCTGTCTATTTATAGGGAGACAGCCACGACTAGATGAAATAACTACCATGTTTTCGAACAATGACATCAGTTCCGCTTTTTAAATCAACTAATTAACGGCTATACTAATTAGATTGCAAGTGCAATACAGATGTTTGTCTTTGTAAATATGCAATAAAAATAATAAGTTAAGGTGGAAAATCAGTTGTCTTTCCCTTTAGGTGTTCTATTGGAAAATTAAGCTTTTCCTTGCAACATTTGAACAACTGGACTATGAATGCCATACCATATTCAGTGCTGCAGCATGTAAAGCGACATCAATGTCAAACAGGACATTGATGAGCAGCTGTTTGTTAATTCTAATTGATCATATGGGAATAAGATCCACTCTTCACCAGGTGCATTTATTAGGGATATCTAAAGGAAGATTATTGCCCAGCATTCACTCTCTTAACTTTATAGAATCTCATAGAGTTTATGCTGCAAGTGATCACCTTTTGTGGACCGAATTAAATTAAGAAATCAGAATAGATCAACTTCATGAATTGGTCATACGGCATTGTCTCTCACTATCATTACACTGTATTTTGAATTGGCTGTTCAGATAGGACATTGCTTGGGTATCTGGTAGCTCAAAGGACACACACCTGTGTATAGTATTAGCTGAGCCTTATCTCTCTCTCTTATGAAGTTTCAATCCATAGCGCTGAAAATTGATACTCCCGTGATAACATAGTAAAACTTTTTCCTGTTGCAGTCTAAGCTCCAAAGTTCACCTGTGGAATAAATATGTAAACATGACCAAGTTAGTTTACAGCTCCTAATGTCCCCAATTAGGTATCTATTAAATGCAAACACAGACAGCTACACAAACAACCTTTATACATTTTACATCTTTTTGGTAGTTACACGTACCATTGTCTTTGTTGATTTTTGGTGTTTTATGTTTTATCATAGCTGTAATTTGGTCCTCTGAGTGGCCAGTTTATATTGAATCAAATGAATATTCTATCAAATTTGTCTTTAAATACCGAAAAATGTAAGTTTTGTGAAAAGACATTTGAGATAGAATATTATCCCCTTGCACAACATAATAGGATATAACATTCTGTTTGTTTGTTAGTTTGTTTTCTCTTCATCACTTTACTGGCTTAATCTCCCGGTCGATTTTCATAAAACTTTTAAACATGTCTGTTAGGAAAATGGCTGGCAAAAAAAGTGTGTATTACCCTGCGGCTAAGGGCCGTATTCATGAGGCATGTATCGCTCATAGGTTTGAGTTCCTCAATGAGCCTAGCCATGAAGGCACACCATTTGACTTTCAAAATGTTTTTATCTATACTTATTGCCCACATTGTGCACTAGGATATTGAGCTCTGTTTATTGTACATGTATATACATGTAGCATTTAATCTTTCCTCTTCACCTGTTGGAAGATACAGTCTGTCTGTAACGCTGTCAGTTTTCAGCACTTTTTTTGATAACGTTTCAGTAGATTGATGTATACATCTTTTTATTTTATAAGACTGATATGTACAGATCCAGGGTTTGATAGATGTAAATGCCATAGGAACCCAAAAATTCAAAATTGAATATTTCCCTCCAATATTTTATATATTTTCTATCATTAATAGAATCTTTTTCTTTTGAAGTTAAGTATTTTCCCCTTGAAATTGGCAGATATTTTGTGCCAAATTAAATATTTTATAGTAACACTTTAATGAATTAAACTGAAAGTTTGTTTACGTTATTAATCACATTTGAGTTTCCCAGTTTTGTTAATTTTCTGCACTAGTTGGAACAGTATCAATCTTTATGTATTGTAAATTATGCCTTGTTTTTAATAGTATTTACTAATGTTCTTTTCTAAATACATGTTGTATTGTTCAATCCAGTATATGGCCATTGTTACACCGTTCTGATTAAAACCTGTAATCTTGAAATGTAGTTACAATGACAACCCTACCTACTCGCTGTATTTTGCTGTATTTTGTAGACAGAATTTCTGTTGAATACACCATTATAATATACAAAAAATTAATATTTGATACAACGCTGTAACATAAAAAAACACATAAAAGTAATAAACTACTCCTAAAAAACTGTTCCTAACACATAAATTTCTTCCCAGGTTGGCAGATCTGTAATGATGTATTGATACTATTAGCCATATCTATTAAATCCAAGTAGTCTGGGTTTGATGTTTTATTGGTACCCTAAATTATTGGTATTAAAATGTTATCCAAGTAAGTGGAAAGTACTTTTAATAACATCACTGAGAAAAAACCATTTAACATAAAGAATGTATGACAACGAAGATTTGTTTTCTTGTCTTTTCTTGATCCAAGCATTTAATCCAAGGATTAATTATATCTATAGTCTCTTGTATTTGCTGCATTTGATAGACTTTATATAAACCCTTTTGTCCTGTTTGCTATTGAGGCATTGCCCATGGATAATAACAATGAAACTTGAAAGTTATCCTCATTTTGATGTGTTTCCTTTTCCTATTAGCCAGACGTTAACATGTTAAATGAAGGCTGCGGCTAGCTTCTGTTGAGATATATACTTTAACAGATTGAAAGAGAAAAAAAGGGAAATTGAGAAAGAAAATGTATATAAGCTTCTCTTGTTCAATTTTGTTGTCTTAAATATGTAAGAACTGGTATATGTTTTGATTAAAAATACAAAACATAATTTTTAATTAATTCAGGATTTTAGTTTAATTAATTTATTCCACAGTTTGATTATTTTTTCATTAAATCTACTTTTAAGATTTTAATACAATTAAAAATAATTAGAAACAAGTTGAAATTAATTGTTTCTTTTTTCTGATAAAACATGTGTATATGTCGAAACATGTATTTTTCTAAACATTAATCACCCTGGTACAAGGATGTCCATACATTAAAACCAATAGATCATATCATGTTGTAGATAAACTCCCATAGACAAGTTTCCAAACTGATCGAATTGTTACGAGTATATATGTATTAATAAAACAGGCCTTGTCATGTAATTCATGAATGAATTCTAATAAATTGTAACATAGTGGTACATTGTACTAGCCGTTCTTCAGATCCTACCTTCGTTCAATGAACCAGATTAGGTGTAGCATACTTTAAGATTTAATCTTCAGTTCATATTGCTTTGAAGATTTCCTGTAAGTTTATTGATAAACACAAATTTTTCGGAGATAGTGGCATGACCCCATCAGATTATGTGACCTACGTATTTATTTGGGTGAAGGGTTTTGTCATCGTCGCTCCGGGATGTAGCCTTGGCAAAGTTTTTGTTTACGCAGTGATTTGTCCAAGGCTAAATGGCTGAAGAGATTTTGAGTTGCGACTGTGGACTGTTAATACGATGTGTATTTTCCAATTACTGTTCATTGGAGCAATAAGAACGGATTCTTCTGAGCCAGATAAGACAAAGTGAATGATGACTCTCGTTAGAGAAAATCAATGCCTAGCATTCCAACAGATATCTAAAATTCACGTTTTTTTCTCTCTCTTTTTTTTGTGTGCGAATAGAAGCCATTCCCGACTGCACTAATGCTGGTCTTCCGTTTTACATGATGGTTATTAAGTGATGTCACTTGACCACTGTGTTGAATGTATTAGTCAACTGTGTCACAGTTCACAGGGAATCAAGGGATATCAGTCCTACATCCTACAGATACATTCATTAGTTCCACTGATAATTTTAACAAAGTACATGTACACAAGTAGTGCAACTCTGAAGAATGAAAGATTCATTTTGACTGAATAGTTTGGTTTATTTTGACACCATTGGCAGTGAGACGATGCTGATGATGGCAAAATAAAGCCGAAATATTCACTCTAAATGAGTCTTTCATTCTTCGGAGTGGCACTACTTGTGTACTAAAGATACATTTGTACCTTAAATTATATTTTTTGCCTGAATCGAAATATTACTGTACAATGCTGGTGTTGTGCTTTCTTAAGTGCTATGAAGTGAAGTATTTAATGTAATTCTTTTATGGGTCACATGTAATGAATGGCAGCCATTTAAAAAAACAGCAGGACAATTCTTTATTCCTTGTTCTTTCTCTGTCTTTATGAGAAATCTATCTTCCTTGTTTTATAGTCAACTGGATAGAAACTTTAACTTTTATTTGTTAATCTGTTCAATTGTTTTATGCTTTGTTAGGCCTACATGTATAACATTTCAACAGATATAACGATTATTGTTTGTCCATAAATGCCGCAAGAATTGCATTTCACTTACCACTGGAGCAAAATTAACTTTCCAACATTATGGAAACACTTCACATCTTGGTTGTGCTACAGTAGTGTCAATTATTGTTGGTACATCGCTGTCATACATGGGCTTATGCAGATGGGTGTCCACCCGTCCAAATGGACACCCTGAATT
Organism: Mopalia vespertina; assembly: GCA_030265115.1. Lineage (NCBI taxonomy): Eukaryota > Metazoa > Mollusca > Polyplacophora > Chitonida > Mopaliidae > Mopalia > Mopalia vespertina. The sequence continues at coordinate 17,067 of JAQQZZ010136088.1, read as the reverse complement.
GATCAATTGGTCATTTCGACACCCTGTTTTAAGGAACTGTAACATGCAGGAGATAGGGAAACTGTTAAAGTTAGACACCCAGTTACTCAAAAACTGAAGCAAAATGACCATTTTGGACACCATAATTTTGATTTCTGCTGTCCTATAAGTGAAATACCTTTAAGCATGGCATAAAACACCAATCAATCAATCAATCGTTCATCTCTTTATTTCATTCATTATTAGGTATCCATGCAAAAAAACTATAGATACTCATTTTTCTTTTAAGAAGAAAATATAAAATTTATTATTTCTGCTTCATAATCAAATATTGTGGCCTACAAAAAGGTTGCTTCTGAGTAAAGTTAGATGGATAATCTTATTCAAATTATATGCATTTCATTGGCATGTGGCATGTGAATCAATCACTGAGATATCCTAGTCAGATAAAAAGCCAGATAACCTTAGTAGGCTACCCTGTATTTTGTCATTTCATTGTGATCTCCGATCTGAATGAGCGCTGTTTACTCTGGGATTATGTCAGTTCATCTTCTACATCACCTGACATAATTACAGTGTTCAGTGACCTCAAACACAAAGACCTATAAACCCATGCAATGACTCAGTACCAACTAGTGGGGAGCCGCTCTGTGATTGGTCATTTTATTTTTATCTAAAACGATTGGGGTCAGATTTGGTCAGATCTGCAGAAAATAACGGTAACATGTATTAGTTTATTTTGTGTTTTTTTCTTTTTTAACAATGCTAATCTGGCTTAATTTAGCTTAGAACCAACATGTATAAGCAATTTATGTTTGTTAGAAACATTTTTGAGACCTTTTCTTGTAGAACATTTTTGTGAACTCCAGTGGATTGAGGTTGGGAAGTTTCTATGGCCTTGGTGCTCCACCGTAAGTACAGCGTAAAACCCCAACCAAATAATCTTAAGAAACATAAAAGTCAAACTTGAATTCAACATTATTTTTATACACCCCTCACTTGATGGGTTATATTATGTTATGGAATTGTCCATCTGTCCACCCACCCATGTGTCCACTTTTTGTTTTCGTGACATTATCTTGAAAAGCATTTATGAGATTCTAATGATACCTGGTAGGATTATTCCATACGGTAAGATGTCACATTGGATTGATTTTGAGTCTGCATAGAGGTGGCACCACGTGGTGCCAAAGTCTAAATTTAGTTTTCAGCACGTAACTTGAAAAATACACATCAGAGTAGCAAGTCTATGGGTGGCGCCAACTGGTGGAAAATTAGTTTCATATATATTTCATTTGTTATGATGTGACATGGGTTATAGTTTGGTGTGTATATGCGTAATCTGCTAACAGGTGATGCCACCTAATGTTTACTTGAAAGCCAAAGTTCTTGTCAAACTCACTTGAAGTACAATACAGAAAAAGTGAAGCCCTGAAAAAAACTAATTTTTAGCTCTTTATTTAGACTTTATTTTACCATTATCAAAGTATTCCATTCAACAAGAGGTTGCATCGGAATAATTATTCCGATGTAACCTCTTGTTGAATGGAATACTTTGATTGGCTGGTTTGCCATCTTATTTCCCCCTGATACTCTTGAACAGGACTTTGAAAACCAATAGCCCAGCACCCGCAATTCAGTGGTTAGCCCTCTGTTGATCTTAGATATATGAGGGAGTCACACAATGTGGTTTTGGCAATCACGAGGTCAGGGGGTTTTGCAAGGTTTCCTCACGGTTTTCCACTGTACATGTATGTACATTTAAGTATGGCATAGTGAGACCTGGACCATCCGTTGTCATATAAGTGAAATATCCTTGAATACAACTTTAAACCCAATAAAATAAAATAAAAACAAATAAATACCAATCAACCATCAAGTCATTCCTTTTAGCCCTAATGTGACATGGGATAGAGTTTCGTCCAAGTACGTTTAATCTGCCTACAGGTGGCGATAGCTAGTGCCAAAATCAACATTTGGTTTCTGGCTGTTAACTTGGAAACCAATAATCAGGTACTTATCAATCTTGGTAACATCATTCCGAGTGGCAAGAGGTTGCATCAGATTAACCTTGGCCTGTGCCTGTCTTTAAGTAGGGCCACTTTGTGGAAAATTTGTTTTCTGAACATTAACTTGAAAATCGTTTCTTGTGCTCTTGCCAAGTAAAACTATTCCATGTTGCAAGAAGTCGCACAGGATTGACGTTGGTGTAAGTCGGCCTACATATGGTACTCCCTGGTGAGAAAGGCGGAATTTTATTTGTGTCTTGCCAGGGTTCTCACGCCTCCTGGAAATCCTGGAAAATTAACAAACAATTCCTTGAAAGTCCTGGATAGTAGAATTTGTTTGGGTTGTGTTACGACATGACAAACCATTGTTCTAATAATAATCTATTTACAAGTGAATTTTAAAAATTTCACAAAAGTCGGAGACCATTTTTGTCATAGAAAACCCTGAAAAAAATGCATTATTTTACTACTGGAAAGTCCTGGAAATTCTTTTAAAATAAGTGTGGGAACCTTGTACTGTTGAAGTACACCAATATCCTTTAAGTAAAATGCCCTTCAGCACAGCGACCAATCTCTGTTAAGCTGGTTCAGCACCATATATGCGAAATACCCTTTAAACACTTATCAGCTAAACAAAATAGCACACATCCAAATAACCTAATATTACAGTTTCATTTTGTAACAGAATGTTTTATGGCAAAATGAATGATACCATCTCAACGTGTTTCTGCCTTTATTTTTCACAAAGGCACATTTATGTATTTAAAAAAATCAGCAAACCAGGGGGAAATGCAAATGCTAGGTTACCTCACAAAATTATAAAGGACCCATTTTAAGGTTATGCCGGAAAAGATTACAGCACAGGCTTGGTAACTAGTAAGTAACTAGTGATGTGTGAGCATTTGAGCTGATTTCCACCTGGCATTTGTTCGATGTAAATGAGTCATTTTGGTTATTATTTCCAAGTTCAGATGTACCCATTACCTAGTTGCTTAATCGATTACATTCAAGTTATCTTGTTGTAGGTAGTACATTTCTTGCCTTGTGATCCAGACAGCCAAAGGTCAGACTTAACCTTATTGACCTCAGACCATTGGGCATGTTTCAATTAACCTGCATCTACCAGCTATGTTCAACTATTTTGAGCCTTTGTGTTTATCAAATTAAGATGAAGCTCTTCAACACTTGTCAACATCTTTAAGTCATTTCCTTAACACTTTGCCTTCTTCATCCTCAACAGTAAAATGGACTCATCCGATGGATATGTCTTACCTGGCCAAGAATCCAGGATGAGATTTGAGATCTGTATGTAGTAGAGGGATTAGAAACGCTGCTACTATAGGAATCAGTGACCCATGAATGTGCTGCTCAGCTAGCTTGTTCCAAAAGACACATTGAATGAATTGGTCAAACATATGAAGTCTGCTCAGTAGGCCAAGCTAGCCCTAACTGTCACTCCCTCTACTGCACATGCCCACAATGCAGAAAAACACGAATTTTCGGAGTTGCTAAATGAAGAAAATACTATACTTTTTATGCACAAAAGTATGTGAAATGAAGGTTATGGACATGGAAAGTAAGTTCCACATTAAAATAATGAAAAACACCATAACAGTAATAATCCTTTAGTGTCACAAACTGTCCCACATTTATTTAAGTTCAATTTCGACAATCAACAGGTTGTGCATAAAATCACTTACTTTTAAGTAAGTTTCATAACAGCGGCTAGTTAAAACAATATCCATTCATAAGAAACCCATTTCCAGTAAATATGATCTCTGTGTGGGTTCATAGCCTTTACGTTCACAAAAGCTGTTACTTTCGCAACACGACTCAAACTGTGGAGCTGCCATTTTGGCATCTTCCCTAGGCAAGTCTGATGTCTCCAAGAAGTCCTGTCATAAGCCTTGCCACACTTACCCCGTTGCGGCGGTCAGACAAAGATCAAAGCAAATTAAAAAAAATGAAGAAGCCAATCAAATACATCAGCCACTTTTCAAACAATGTAACGCCTCTGCAGAAATATCATGGTAAACAGCAGAGAAAGACAATATTCTTTTCGATGACTGGCCCTAATTATGCGTATTCTTGGTTGTCTGTTACAGCGGCATGATGAAATTTTTCCTTTATTTGTTTTTAATGGGATTTTAATGTTCGGATCTAATGCAGAGTAATATAAGGCAACATCGTTACAGGTTGCTGCACATTGCCGATTACACTAACTATGAGGGATAACTCCTCCTTGTTTGGCTACAAATATGGCCCAAGTGTGACAAGGTGTGGAATAGAGTCTCACGTCAGGACACACCTTGTCTCGTAAAGTAGGGGAAGGCATACTGATTTGTTTGATTGTTGTTTAACCCTTCCGGCACTGATCATTATTCAAACCAACAAGTTTCTAATCATAAGAATAACAATATGCTAGAACGTAAATTTTTAATGGCATGTAGAGACAGAAAATTTTGCTGGCCTCCACCGGGTCCATAGATATCAATATTCAACTATTACTTTGGCACATAAACATTGTCTGTCTAGTTTCAGATCAGACGGGAAATTAATCATATTATTACATCACAAAGAAAAATATTGTGTAAACACAAAAATAACCTATTAATTTTGTATTTAGTAAATGTATTATCTTGACAACTTATTCATCAAGAATATGTTAAGAAAATATCACAAATCTAGAATATTCAAAACAAAGTTTATTTAAAATATTAGTAACAATTTGAAAGCTCAAAGTGTAATGCCGAGCAATACAGTAAAATAATATTTTTTAAAATAGTTAACTTTATTGACTGTATAACATCAATGCAAAAATAATTTCTTGTTTTTTTAAATTTAATAACATACCAAAACCTCACCGGAAACATCATTCAATTTCATCAAATTTTGATACATATTCAAGTGGTTGCAAAAATACTGAACTTGAAAAATAGTAATACATGTATTACAGTACACAAATTTAACCTCAATAATCAGAGGTAGGGAAATCAGCACTCAACAATTACATGTAGATTATAAACCCCTAGCCTTTCAATCAATAAGCGCATACTAGTATGTTGTGTCCAAGGTGATATTTCTTAAGATTATTCTTATGAATCATATTAACCAACTAGACAGTAATTGAGGCTGACATGATTGGGAATTATCGGACCACTGAGTGTTAAGGTGTTTAAATTTGCAAGGTAATAAGTAACTTTCACCTAGGTTAGCCAAACTATTGGGGTGCAACCAAATTTGCTGCTCCTTTTGGTGAGAGGTATGGTATTTAATAAGTCTTCTGCTATCAAAGAAGAAACTCTGAACTGAAGCTGCAAGATAACTGAATTGTTGTGATGTGTACCCTTTTGATAAAGATACTAGTGATGTGTTCAATATAATCTACAGTTCAATATCAAGTAGATATTCCTTCAAAGGCGTTGGCAGTGGTAATTTGGGTACCTTCTTGGCCAGAGAACGGCCCAGAGACTTGTAAATTGAAACACGAACACAGTTTTTCAAGCTACGAGGATTATCTGTCAATTCATTGAGAGTTTTTAGGAAGAGCTGACCAGTAGCACCCATTGGATAAAACCTAGACATGAATTTTGCTGACCGTAAACATTCATATAGAATTTGGTGATCCATTGTACTGTAGAAGAGCAACAACAACTCCAGTGCATGTCCTTCGGCAAAGATGGATTGGAGCTCTTTGGCTTCGTGGATATAATGGCTAACTGGTTGGGAGGCTTGCTTCTTCAAGAAAATTGAACTCTGAGAGTGGCAGATTATAGGGTCAGAAGGGTACGGTTCAATGTCTGGATCAGCACCCCATTGTAAAAGAGTCTTTAGCCACTTCAGAATGGCAGTCAGTTCTCTCGGTGCAGACACATGTTCTGCTAATCTGACAAACTCAATCAATGCATTCCCAGTGCCTCCTTGTAGATGTGGACATTTCTTAGTGGTTGTGTGATTTGGATCAAGGCCATGCTGTAGCATAAGCCCGAGACAACTGTCAACTAGATCACAAAATTGTTCTTGCACAGCTAAATCCTGACTCTCTTCCGATTTGCCTAGTTTGAAATAACGTTGACCTATTTTGGCCAGAAGAGTTGAGCATGTAGCATCATCAGAGGTTAAAAAGTTAGTAATAGCACCATGAGATAATAGAGTCCTTAAACAATCCACAAAGTCATCAGCTTGAGCACATATGACTTCTGGGTACTCATACAACAGACACTGTAACAACAGCACTAAGGCATTATGACCACCCATACATTGGACATTAGGGTTTGCTCCATGTGTAAGAAGGACTTGAAGGGCCCTGTTCAAGACCAGAAAATTGTTCTCGTAATGATAATCTGGATTAATTGAAACACATGTACATGGAGGATGATTGTCATGGTAACACACAACAAAAGTGGTGTGCATAAGTTTACTTAAGGGTTCATGGTTTTCACCATTAATACTGTCAACATTGGCATTGTAATTTAGCAACAAGTCCATGCATTCAATAATTTCTTTATGATCTTCAATTCGCAATTTTCTCATGTATGATTGTTTTTTCACCCCAATAACTGACAAATGTGCAACAAGAATGTGCATTGGGGTGTCTCTGTTAATATCTTTCACATTAACGTCCTCCTCAAGACCTGATGAAAGAAGAAACTTAGTGGTATTACACAAAGAATAAGAGCTGTCTTTTGTGTCCCGATACAGTCTGTGCAATACAGTCTCTCCACTTTGGGATCGTACCCTAATGTTAGCGCCATTCTCTATTAAACATTGTGCATACTCCTGTCCCCAAGGGATTGCCAACAGTAAAGGTGTATCACCATTTGAATCTGTTTCTTCTATCAATTCAGACCAAGTCTTTAAAAGATGTCTAATGCATTTCAAAGATCCTACTTTGCAAGAATACTGCAACAATTCAGATGGTGATATTTGATAACGATATTTATAAGACAGTGTGTTGAACAAATAGTTCATTATTTCCACCTGATCTCCATCGATTGCACTTTGAATGGGAGTCCTCTTTCGACTGTTACATTCATAGACAGCTTGAATCATGCCAAGATAGTTTGATCTATAGAAGATTGGGTTATGTTGCTTAGGGTAACACACGCCCATTAACTTGCAGGCATTTGCTTTGAAATCTATGAAAATTTTCACCATATCTAGATGTCCTTTTCTTGTGGCCATTTGTAAAGGTGGACTGCACAGGCCACGGTCTGGATCAAATCCCATTCTTAAAAGATACTTGACAGCTCTTGGGTCTTCACATAATACAGCATGTTGCAATAGGTTAAACCCAGAAACATCTGTGACAGCTAATAGATCTTCCTCACATGGCAAAGCTGCTATCAGATCTTTTACCGATATGAAAACTGGCTTTTCACCAAAATCTGGATAGTTTCCTTGGTTCTTCAAAATGCTAATTATTGACAAGACTTGATTCCTTGTTTCAGGGGACAGGGGCTTGAACTTTTTGTAACCCAAAAGGTTTATTGATAACACATACTTCAATATCTGCCAAAATCTGGTCAGAGCATAGTGCAATATGTTAACAATTTTCCACATGGTTGAATGCTGAAGATAACTACGCTTCTTAGTCATAGATAAAATAGTCCAAATGAATTGATCTTCACATCATGTCTCCACCTTGTAACACCTGCAAAGAGAGTTGAACAATAAATTACAATGTTGTTAACTGATATGGCTTTTTATGCAGTATAATCAGATTGTTTGCTTGTTGCAATTAAGGTAATTTCAATCAAACAATGGTGCGCCAATATGTCACCGGTTATAAACAACGACAACATAACAATCAAAAGAGGCAATCTGAAAATATAGGCTTGGTACTGCCCCTCAGTTTAAAAAGAACAAGGGCCACAGGGAGCTCCCTTCAACCATGAAGGAAACCACGGCACCTATTACATCACTATTAACAAACCAGGACAAGTCAATCAGAGGAGGTTTTTCTGCATTAAGATGAAATGTGTCGGTTTAAAATGTGGTTATTCTTTCCAGTCCTTAAAAACAATGTACTTAATACTACAAATACTTCAATATTTTATTTTGGGTAATGCAGCCTGTCAATGGTTGAAAATGGCAACATTTTTGGCAACATGTACACGGTACAATGGTTATGAAGAAAGACACAATTCTGCTTTTCCTCCACTGGGAATGGAATTTAGGTTCTAACCAACTGAGCTACAAAAATAAATCAGTTCATTCATTTATAAAAATAGTTTATAAAACCAGTGGTTAACTTGTGAAATGATGGAGGTGTCATTAATCCAAGAATTCAGACAAGAAGTGAAAAAGTATCAGAAAGACCAATGCTTTAACTGACATGAACATGTCTCTAAATAACAGCAATTCTGAGCATGGCTGGTTAAATATCTACCTGCCTTTATGACAGCCACACTTGTACAATTGGTTGTTCAATACTATTTCAATCAGACAGCATCTTTTTATCATATATATATGCTGCTTCAAAGAATATACTGTGTCACACGACGTGCTCTTAATGCAAACTTATAGACACTCCAATTCAAATAGTGAACAAGGCCTTGGTCTTATAATTCAAGCATTTTAAAAATATCTCTTTGTACGTTTTTGTTGTTTAAATATTTGAAATAATAGCTGAATTACAATTGTTTTGGATTTCTTTAAATGATTAGCATGAATGAGTGATACAGAACATGACTCTGCTCAATTATATTAGAGTTTAATTAAGATAATTTGTATGATTTATTCTTTGTGTTGCCAAATTGCTCAAACACATATTTTTGGAGAACTGCAGCGACTATAAGTGGTGTAACTAACAGTTTCTTAACTGAGGGCTGTTATGTTACTAAAACAGTATTAAAAAGGGACCAAAACCCACTTAAAACCGTGTGTCCTCTCCTTTAATTCACTGATTGATAGTTAGTCAAACTAATTAATATTAAGCCAGCTATTAAAATTTTACAAACCAGAAGTGATGTATGCGGTGCAAGTCACACAATAACAGCACCATTCCATATGCTATAGCTGTATGATAAACCAATCATATTCGAGTCAAGTTCATCTCTGAATTTTTCTATCAGGCAGAATTATTATCATACAGGTTTGTACCAAATTTTTCTAAGACAGACTAGAAGCCAAAAAGAAAGATGTAAGTAAAAGAACGATAGATACAGCAGTGTATAGGCCTAGATGCAAAAATGTATCCTTATCGACTTGTATTATACAGTCAATATGCAAAATTATTAATTTTAATAAGTTCCTTGATCTGAGGGCTGTTTATGTTACTAAAATGGTATTTAAAACAAGCAAAACCCACTGTAAAACAATGTGTCTTCTCCTTTAACTAGCGGTCTGTTGCAGCCAATTGTGTTAGCATCTCAATGCTGTTGTCAAATCAGTTGTGTTTCTGGTGTTCAAGGTTTAATTCCAATGGTTAATCTAGTTAATATGCAGTGTTAGCAGGTATTTGTTGCATCACAGGTGGGAATACATGTAGCTGTCTGTGGTGTCAGTTGTGTGACTAACTCTGCATGGCAGAACTTAATAGCTGTTCCTGTCTTAGCAGTGTCCCTGGTGTGTCTAGTTGCCAGTTAAGAGACTTTGCTGCCAGTCCTGTGACAAGCTGCCAGTTGTGTGATTAGCTGTCAGGGGTGCCACTAATTGCCAATTGTGTCACTAGCTGTCAATGGTGTCACTAGCTGCCAATGGTGTCGCTAACTGCCAATGGTATGACTTCTTGTCATTGGTGTGACTTGCGGCCAGTGGTGTGAATAGCTGCCAATGGTGTTCCTAGCAGCCATTGAATTATACTAGCTGTCAGTGATGTGACTAGCTGCCAATGGTGTGGCTATCTACCAGTGGTGTTACTAGCTGTCAGAGGCTCAGGTGTGACTATCTGTCAGTGGTGTGATTAGCTGCCTGTGAGGTGACTTGCTGCCAGTCCTGAAATTATCGGTCAGTGGTGTGATTAGCTGCCCATCGTGGGACTAGCTGTCAAATGTGTGACTAGCTGTCAAAAGTGTGACTAGCACCTAGTGGTGTGACTAGCACCCAATAGTGTGCCTAGCTGTCAGTGGTATGAACAGCTGCCAGTGGTAGGGCTAACTATCGGTCGAGTTACTCTCACTTTTAACAGTACAAACATTTTCTTCAAAAAAATTTATTATAATAAGTTTTTCGGTGGAATAATTGGCCACAAATTTATTTTGTTAAAGTAATTTATTAACACAGAAACAGCCTTAAATTCATCTGGCTAAAATGAATCTGCCAAAATGTCATTAAACATATAGGAACAGTATGTGATAAACGCCTGACAATCAATACAACTTTAAGTATGGCCAGTGCTGGATTATCATGTCAGCCTGTTCAATGACAAGCTCACATATTCTAGACATGCAGGTTCTATAATTTAAAAAAAAAGTTTTGTTTAAAGATGATGTTTTTATTGTTTATTTTGTTCTTTTAACATGCTTTTTGACAGACAGTGCTTGAAGCTAATGTTATGATGTTAAATGTTAAAAATATATATTAAATCTTACCATTCTGTTAAGACTTCTAACAGTAACAAGCAAGTACTTCTCCCATGGCTGATGATATATAATCTGTGACATGACCTAAAAAGAGCAACAGTATTCATACATATATAACATCAATGTCATTCAGAGTACTGTAAACAAAGTAAACTGATAGCTATATGTCTGGACTGTAGCAAAACACAGCTACATGTATTAATAACTGTCCTTGTAGGCTTTTGTTGCTATAATATTCATCCCAAATACAAAAATGAATTTTGCTTCAATATCCGATGTCATTGGCATCATTGCACTTGAACAATAATGTTAGAAAACATTGAAGAAATACAGTACCTACTACAACAACAGCAAGAACTGTTTTCACTGCAATTTCACCTCATTGATTGGTTGATTAGGATTTGTTTGATGGGTTTGACACTGTTATTAATGATATCTCACTCATATGACCACATGCCAACCCAATGAGTGAGAGAAACCACTCTCGACATTCAATATGGCAACAAACAAATGATGAAAATTCACAAGACACAAAACAAAGATGACACACATGTTAGAAATTTATATATTTTTAAAACGCAATCACACTGGCAAACGGATGTCAATTTATTAAAACCCATGAATCATCTCATGTTCAAGATAAATTCCTAAAGAAAAGTGTTTAAATCATAATCTCAAGTTCTTATGGGAAATACATTTGCAGGACAAATTAATTACAAATTGAGATTGTCTTGTAAAAGTTCCGAGAATTTAAAAGATCAGTTCATATTCATTCTCTGCTGCGCATAATAAGTGTATTTCTAAATCTTTACATAGTTGATTCATTATTTACATGCAAGGTTCAACAATGAAAGACAAAAGAGTTACTTTAAAAATGTTATCATCAAGCATTTAGTATTTATCTTTCTAGTTTAGTTTAAATATTATGGAAATTTGCATAGTGTGACTACTGACAACAAGTAACATTGCACATCTAAATACAGAGAAATATCACTTTCTTAAATTTTTTATTTCCCTAAAAGGCATGATCTTAAATGTGTGTACATGATTACAGTAATAGATTAGAGATCTTCAAGACTGTCTAATCAATATAAAAATGCTTTATTGAACAACTGGTGGAAGAGAATCTAGAATTAGACCGGTTTCAACACCGCGCCTTTGGTGAGCGCGCTTTAAATTGAATGCTTGAGTTTGTTTGGGGCTTAACGGTGTTCACTAATTTGATCGATGCTAGCCCAATGAGTGAAAGAAACCACACTTCATGCGACAAGGCAATACAAGGACTTCACAAAACAAATCAGCTCCCTAACTGTGAAGACACCAGAGCAACAAGAAGCTCCCACTCATCCACTTGCCCATGTATTTCAGGTATCATTTGTTAGTTTGTTTAATTGTGGTTTTTAGATGACAAATGAGTGGAGGAAGAACCCACGGTTTTCCCACCCTTAATGTCAAGGGCAAAAAACACTGACAAAATATCAGACAAAACACTTGACTCAAAGTTAATACATGTTCTCAATAAGAACATGACCTCTAAGTTATGGCTCTTAATTCAGAGAGCAATGGATATGGCCATTAAACCTCCCACAAACTGTAGGGTTAAATCGTGTTAGCAAATTGTTGGTTCCTGGAAATTGAAAGACAGACAGGATTTGTTTGTTTGATTAGGGTTTTACGGCATACTTTAAGTTAATTTCACTCTAATCATTAATGTGATGGCGTGGCAGCCAATTGGCCAAATGGATGAAGGGAATGCCCTTAGATGTCACCATGTGCTTAGCCAGAAATCAAAAGAATGGTGTCCAAAATGGTCATTTTACTTCACTTTTTAAGTAACTGAGTGTCCAATTTTTAAAGTTTCCTTATCTCCTGCATGTTAAAGTTTCTTAAAACAGGGTGACCAAATGAGGAAATTGTTCAATTCAGGGTGTTCATTTGGACGGGTGGACACCCCTCTGTCTAAGCCCTTTGATGTCACTGACAACAAACAATGACAGGACAATCATAGGAAACAATACTAAGATGTTACAAACAGATCGGCTCCCTGTTACCTCTTAGATCGGAGAACACCAGGGCCAGAACACCAGAAACGAAACTAAGACATTACTTACATTCATGTACTACTAGTTTTTGACACCTGTACTGAATCTACATAATGATATAAATGTACATATATAACTTTAGGATTTTAGAACTAACAGGTCAAGGTCTTATGTCAAAACAAAAACTGACCTACATGTACATGATAAAGGGATCTTTAGCAAACATCCTATCCAGGGGTTTTTATAGACACTTTTTCATTGGGAATACCCTGATGAAAAATAACAGCAAATTGAGTTTTATTTAATTTGATATTGAGTTTTATTTGAGAAATTAGGTTTTGGCTTCTTTTGGCCACTGGCGAGCTATACAATTCAGAATTTACAATGGATGACCCAAACCGCTGGGTATAGGTTTATTTTCTGCTGTTAAAATAGGTTGCCTCTTTCTATAATTTTATTTATCCTCCCGTTTTTGGCAAAACAGATTCCGATACAAAAGTGTCTCACCATGTTGTAAGCGAGAGATACGATTATTAACTTCTACAGAAGAGCTCCAGTAATGCATTTTCCACATCCGTCAACGGTCATGTTTCTGATTTAGATTCCTTTCGGTACAGTTTTCGATCCTTCCCGGATATTGGAGAATGCATCGCTAGAAACATCACTTCGCTTCTTTGTAATTCACGAGTTCTAAAGAAGTCAACAGACATGCAGACCAGACCGATTACCCAATATGCAGTTCAGAGAAAGTTAAAACTTAACAGAAAACTGTTAAGCAATAAAATATTTCTTATGCAGCGATCAAACAGGGTTAACACATGCTGCGTTGTCAAAATGTACAACAACAACAATGTCAGACAAGTTAGTAATCGCAGAAGGCATACTTTAAATACAGTGAGGATATTTGCAAGTAAACAAAATTAAGCCAATAAAAGAAAAGCTGCTGTCTTCTAGGTCTGCACTATTGAGATTCCTATAATCTTTGAATTGTTCCCGCCAGGATCGACCTGGGATGACAGCTGTCATTAACAGTCAATGTCAACGCAAAGGCATGGTCGCATATAACAATATATTTCTCCCTCTTACAGATGATTTTATACATTTTTTTTTTGCTTGGCTACCTTCCTGCCTATATACGGAATCTTCCAGGGAATGAGGTTACCATGTTCTTGACATTTTCCATCTATCATTACATGTACGTCTACATTCATATTGAAGAAAAAAAATCTTATATTGATTAGCAAATTTCGTATTTTATCATGTAATATAATTATATTTATCATAATATCACCAGTGCCAAGATTTTTCATTGTTTTTACCAATCTCAAAGGTTCAATGGTCTAATAGAAAAAGCTGAATCTTTATTGGGATTTTTTTTTTTGGCAATAAGAATGTAAAATACTTTAGACATGTTTTTTTTTAAATAAGAATATAGGCCTATGCAAATCATCACTCTTTTGACAGTTCAACAGATATATGTATTTAATTTGCAAATATATTTTGATACAGTTCGATAAATATACAAACAAACTCAGATGTTTTTGTCTATATAGCCCCCTCATAAGAATTAAAAAACATTCAACAGTTTATTTTCAAACTCTATAGATGTAATTTATCTTGATTTACAAACTAAATCCATATCTCCAGTCCTAGGTAAAAATAATCAATCCATATTAATTTGTATCAAGAAAAGCTTCTTGTTTGTTATTGTTCAAGTTTTTAACACAAAATAATAAATACCAAATTATGTTCTGGACTGGTTGGCTTGTGCCTCAAAGACGCATTCTGCAGATCTCCTCACTTCATCCAGTGTCTTATACGACGATGAAAAGTTAGTAAAATTGAGTATTAATGCATTTTGTGCGCCATAGGAAGAACCATTCACAAAACTGATTACATACTTTAAAATGGAAAAGATCTCATCTACAATACAAACTAAATTTCAATGACCCATTTTTGTCGGAGATATTCACTTTAGACAAAATTTCCCATATATTTTAAATGGGTAGTTTTTCGAATATTGAGGGCCATTTTTCTTTCAAACCCATAATCATTCACACGTTGCAATTATATTTTCATTTTCCTCATATTTTCCAAGAACATGTATGGAAATTTTCATAAAGGTTGTATTGGCATAAATTATAAAAAAAAACACATAACAAAATAATTTGTTGAAATTGACACCTCATATTTGAAGTACGCTACATGTGGTATCAGACTATCAGTTATTGGAAAATTATTGGACATGGTCAGTAACATTGTCAAAGGGATGAAGTTTTTTAACATCTCAAATGCACATATTTCTGATTGCTGTAAATTGACTGAAAGGAAATGCCCCTATTACAAAGTCACTTCCGTTGAAATCCGCTGCGCTAAAACAAGTCCGAAATGTTGGGGGGAGTAATCGAAAACATAGGACATCGAACATAAGTTTAATTTGCCAATCGAACAATTTCTGTATCCTTTTATTAAGTAAACATGCCTAATAAGTGGAAGTTACATAACCATTTACTAAAATTTCAAGTCTACAGTACGGGTGGAAGAGAGAAAAATGGCGGATTAGCAACAGATACCTGAGCCGTATTTCTGTATTTTTAACAAGGCTAATGGGCTATTTCAAGTCTCGTTTGGCATATATAAAATGTGTCAGGAAGATCAGTATATCAAATATTATTGGAAAGAGCTAATTGAAACCATAATAGCCGGTAATTTAAAAACTTGAAATTACACAGTTATGTGCACTCTAACTCTGTATCTCTAAATAAGGCTACATTGTATGGAGCTATAAAGAGAAGGAGGCACAACTCTACCAGCCAGAACGGCTCACTAACAAGTAGCCCATGCTGTGCTATAGAAAATTGAAAGGACAGTGGGTGTGGCCAAGTTTCTTGGATGTTCTATGTACAATTCCGCCACCCAACAGATCTGAATGGTTTTTGTGCAACGGATTTCAACAGAAGAGAGATTGTATTATGTGCATTTCTTTTCAATTAATTAACAGCAATAAGAAATATGTGTTTTTGAGGTGTTAAAAAACTTCATGTCTTTCACCATGCTACTGACCGGGTCCGATAATTTTTTCGATAACCGATACCACATATATCGTACTTCAAACATGAAGTGTCAACTTCAACAAATTATTTTGTTTTGTGTTTTTTGGGGTAATTTCTGCCAATACAATGTTGATCAAAATTTCCATACATGTTCCTGGAAGTATGAAGAAAATGATAATATAATTGCCACGTGTTTACGATTACTGGTTTGAAAGTAAAATGGTCCTCAATATTCGAAAAACTACCCATTTAAAATATATGGAGAATTTTGTCAAAAGTGGAAAATTATCTATCTTTAAGTCATAAAAGAGAATATTTCTGCCAAACATGGGTCATCGACATTAAGTTTGTACAGTAGTGTAGACGAGAACTTGGCTATTTTATAGTATGTAGTCAATTTCGTGAACAATTCTTCGTTAAGTCACAATTTAACCTTCTGTACGACCTACTCTTGCATTTTTATCAATTGGCTGTATATAAGCGGCTGTTAGTGTTATGTTCCACACTGGATGGTAGCTAATTAATCCCCTGCAGAGCAGTGTGTTGTTAATTAATAGTCAGTTCAAAAACACAATTCACGACTCGTTAAGAACTAATTGAAGTTAAGCTCTATGTGGTCAATTCGGAATACACAATCTAAAGTTAAGCTTTATATCTCATCACGGCTGATGATTCTGAGTTTTCTCGGACTTTCTCGAAGAGCGGATTAAGTATTCACACTTCCAATTCTAATCCATCAAGTCCAGCTTCGTCGGAATCGATCATAGGGCACTTTGATGTGTGTCAGTTGTGCCTCCTTCTCTTTATAGCTCCATGAATAGACTATAATAGGCCTAGAGATACAGAACTCTGCATAGATCTACGAAAAGGACAGATTGTTTTTTTAGCGAAATAAAAGCCCAGACGGATCTAATATTATTTGTTATTCAGAGGCAGGCCTTATTTCTAACGGCTGGACGTCGAATCTCTATTGGATGTATATACAAGTCTATAAGATATATTCGCATCTATGGTTGGCCCTTGATTATCGTTAAAAAAAAACAACAACAACACAGGTAATATAAACGTCAAAAAGCTGAAAGTAAAGCAGACGCAAAATAAAGGGATAAAGTGTCATTTGCAATCTAAATGAAATCAGAAAGATATGTCAAACAAAACAACACGCATCACTCACCATCATCTACTTAATTAATTGATAAAATAGTTTGTGCAATTTCCATCAACCTTTCCGTCATTCTCAGCAACTTGACTCGTATCAAATAACTAACATGTGTGAAAATAGAACGCCAGTTCACTCGTACATTTCCACTCCTACAGCCCTTCACAACACATGACGGACAACACGTATTTTACCACTGACCTATATAAAGACTTTATATAGCCTAACCGTCGAATGGAAGGGGGGTGCCCCCTCCCCTGACAGGAAAGTGTGTGTGTGTGTGTGAGAGGGGGGGGGGGG
>JAQQZZ010136077.1:0-13453 GCA_030265115.1 Mopalia vespertina | reverse complement strand
AAGAAAAAAATAGTTCTTAAACAAAAGCAGGAAAAGGTGATTTGACTGGGATTATGAGCATATATTTTTTAAAAATGACTCTAGTGGTGGACCTGCTAGCTACTCAGCTTGTTTATCTTGTCTTTGCAAGAATGACATACACAGGCCTTGTCAAGTCCACTTTTCTTGAGCACCATTTCTGACATGTTTTAATTTTTAATTTACACGAATTTCATCAACATCACATCTATCGACTATTTCCGACAAGTTTCACCGGTGCTTCATTACAAACCCAAAGATGCGATGTCACCGCATAATTTTGAAATGATGCTGAGGGTAACTAGACTAGAAGAGGCCCAGGGATGTCATTCTTGCAAAGATAAATGGAGACTAATACGCTGTGTATATATTTTTTAAAAGTATTGTCGGCGTGACAGAGAAATGATACTAGAGACCAAGATTGAGGCTCTTGTCCCACTTTATTAGTGGAAAGCAGTCAAAAAGGTTCTACAAGTGATAACATGAAATAAGGCAAAAGGACTACATATAGGTAATATACAAGATGTCAGTGATAACCTAATAGTGATACATAGACCAACAGAGCTAGTTTATGCCTTCCAGAACTCGGTTAGATGAAGTGTTATTATAAAATCCATATCTATGCATGTTAATTTTCAATCATTTGTCTGCTTTTTGTTTCTTTAAAGCGTCGAAAGGCTGTGAAGATTGACTTATTTTCATGTTGTGAATGAGCTCTGGCAGGTGTTATTGCCTCGATCATAAAATATCCGACCAAATGTGTTTTTTTTTTAATCTTCTATTTTGCCTTCTGCTGTGTTCCAGGTGCAGGAGAGTCCTGTAGAAGTCGGTCAGGTGCCCCCTCTGAACTGTACCAATGTAGAGTTGTCAAAGGAAACACTAGATACAATGTTAGATGGACTGGGGAAAATCAGGGACCAGTTATCATCTGTAGCTAAAAGATGATCATTTTGTATTGTATGTTTAACCTTATTAAATTTGTATATACAGAAACTCCTACATGTATTACTTGTTAGCAGGAGGTTCCATCGGTCCTTCCAACAAGGAGTAAGGAAAAGATGTTTTAGATTGATTGCATCAGTGGTTTGTTTAATCCATTGGGAAGAAACAAAGCCATATGAATGAAATAAAAGCCAAGTAAATACATTAACAGAATAGGTATATGAAAGGAGAATGCTTGGATTGTAAAGTTTTTAATTTAGAACTGACAAGTGGCTGTCACACTCACAATCTCATGCACTTAACTTTTGTAAATAGATGATGAACCACTTTATCAATGTTTATAATTTGGATAAATTGTTGTTCATAGAAGATCTTTCTTTCGTGTACATGTACATTGTAGAATAATTGTAATTTTCTACAGATCTGTGCTAAAAATATGGGTTAAGTGGACAAAGTTGATGTTGATGGCCAAGCTGCCATCAGATGCAGAAGACAATAATTCCTGATTTTTTAACCAAACATTATATTGTAGTTCAACTAGTCTATATAGTACACACCCAAATTTGGGATCCTAATTCCCCATGATATAGATTTATATATATGTAATTAGAGCTCAGTTGCTTGTATACTGAAAAGAATGTTCAATGTCAAACAAAAAGGTTTAATATTTATTTTTATGGCCTGATTAACTCAATATGATCAAAACGTTATTTATAAATCTGTATATTGTCACTTGTTTTTTTTTTCCCCCCACACTTTCAGGGGCTAGCGTCATTAGAACTCTTACAACATGCAGAATGTGTTTAGTTTCATTTATTCTGGTTTAGGGAAAGGAAAGTCGAATCTATTCACCCTGGCTGCATATACAGCTTTATTAACACTATGCCTCATTTCTTGGCAGAGGTAAATAGATCATACAGCCATTGTGATCAGAAGAAGTGATGCAAGCAGAACATATTCTGTTGCTTTAAAACAATGCAGCAGAGGTCTAGTTTGAAGTAAACAGATACGATTCACTCTACAAAAGATTGATGGGTGTATCAAGGTTACTAATTTTGTCAATAGATCAATAGGAAAGTATCACTTGTTTTCATGATGGCTATACTGGAGGTTAGGATTTGATGTACTGAAGGTCATTTCACGCACCCGAAATGGGTGAAAGAAATCACGGGACGTACAATCTGAACATACATGTATATTCAGGATGCAAGTCACCAAAAATGTTTGTAAAAAAAGGTGATTGAAACCATTTGAAACAACAACACGGCATGTTGCCCCTCGTACCAGAAAGCTCCAGTGAATAACTCCTATGTTGAAATCCCAATGATCTTGGAATTCAGTCCAGACTCCAAACTCAATACAGGCTTTTCTGTCCCATAGTTGTATCCAACAGACTCCAGAGATGCCATAATTTCCGTTTCCGTACAATAACTTTAAACATATAAAAAACAAGACTGAAAATGAAATACTTTGATCAAATGTGCTGCACATATATTTTATTATGTAAACTGTTTACTGGTTAAGTGAATCAAAACAAAAAGCTGGTCATTGTTCCATAGAATATATTGAGAAATAAGAAATGTATAGAAATATTGTAAATATGAGTTTGTGTGGGGATTTGTCATACTCGAGGATGTTTTACTAACTATTATAATGATAGATTGTTGCTCAAAATAATACTGTATTTGAACATGAGAGAAGACCTAATAAGAACCACCCTACGGACAGCTAAAGCCACATATTGTGACTTATACCAGAGGTTGACTGATAGACTCCACCCCGTGAGCATTACATTGATGTAGGAGCAGAAGGCCAACAAGTGAATTTATGTAAAAGCATTGGAGGATCTTTTCTCTGTTGAGGAGGAAGTCTTAAACTTACACCAGATTAGATCGTTAATAGTGATTGGGGGTTAACGTCGTACTATATGATGACGTGCTAGCCCAATGGATGAAGGAAACCACCCTCTACACCACTGGCAACAAAGACAAGCCAGGATAATAACAGACACCACAAACAGAT
The DNA here is from genome assembly GCA_030265115.1 of Mopalia vespertina. Classification (NCBI taxonomy): domain Eukaryota; kingdom Metazoa; phylum Mollusca; class Polyplacophora; order Chitonida; family Mopaliidae; genus Mopalia; species Mopalia vespertina. The sequence goes on along the minus strand of JAQQZZ010136077.1, from coordinate 10,471 downwards.
CGGCTTCCTGTTCCCCTAATAGCTCTGAGAGCATCAGGGTAACATGAAGCTCCCTCCAACCACTGCATAATGGATTAGAGATACACCTTCAACATGGCATAATGTCATCCAACAGAGGATTAAATATTATAGCACTTCGAGCAACCAGCCCATATCTTAATACAGAAAGTACTTAGTTTTAGAGGGTATGAAGTTGTTTCTCTTAAATAAGCAGGAGTATGGTTGATTCAAGGTTATTTCACTATTTTAAGGAAACTACCTTGGATGCCACTGGCAACAAAGACAATCACAGGACATAATACAAAGATATCACCAACAAATCTGCTCCATACTGCCCCTGAACTCTGAAGGCAACAGGAAGGGCCCTCAAGATTAAATGGGATGACCTTGATAGATTTATTGGATAAAATTGTATTCTCATCTATTTTATTTTAACAAAGTCAAAAGGTTCTATATCAGGGTGTGGATATGTGCAAGTCTAAATGTGGCCTGATCTAATTACATGTGTGAAGGACCCAGTGCAATTCTGTTTATGCTATATTAGAATTATAACATCTTTATTGCAAATTTTTAGAAAAGTGCGGATATCACAAATCCCTGTTATTGAACAATCAGTATGAAAACCTGTACCATAAGATCTATGCCTCAAACTGCTTTCAGTAATCTTCCAATACAAACCAACCTTGCCAACACTGGCAAGAAACAATCATAAGATACATGTAGGACGTAATACATGGTGTAGTGACAATAATATAAAGTATGGATGTAATGATACAGTCTGGCCACGATTTGATATGTATCTCGATATTGACCTCATGATATCGTATGTTCTTGATTCCGGCTTTGCAGAAATAAAAATTCCCCAGTTATTAATGGAAAATTAAAACTGATTGGTTGATTTTTTTTTTTCATTGTTCTGTGAAATAAAGTCATTAGAGGATTCAAATAAATATATATTTGTAATGCCTCCACCGGGATTCAAACTCTGGTCTCACAATTATGTGGTAACGAAATACAGGGCTAAATAATATGGTATCGTACCATCGGCAAAGATATCATGATACATCGATGTATTGGTGTATAGTTACACCCCTAATATAAAGTGTTCAAATTCACAATGTATGTCACCACAACTCGAAGCTCTTTTAAACTGTCATATCAGTGACATCATAATTCAAACGAAATAACAAACTATTCACAATTATAGCACATGTTATAGTTTACAGGACTGTTAAAATAAAGGATATTTTTTGTATACAATATGGCACTTTGTACTAGCTATCTTTAACAAACAAATTAAGGAAATTGTAAAATTTAAATTACATGTAGTTATAAATGTATTTATACCTTGATATGGCAAGTTGGCAACCCACAGAACAGCAGTCATTAATCAGATATGGCACTAAAGGACATGACCATTAAATGCTTAACACAGGTGTTCTTTAACTCTGTTGCTCTCAGGTACTGTCGACATTATTATAAGTACATGTACAATAAAATACTATCTACACATAAAACATAACATTTTGTAAGTTGAACTTATACATTTCAAATTTTCCTGACCTGATTCAATGTTTGGAATGACAATTTTCCTCAAACAAAGAATGTCACAGCTATAAAGGACAAATTTGGTTTTAACAATTACATTTACACAATTTTCTATAAGTATATACTCTAGGTTATTGCACTTGATGGTGTTTGGTTGAAACTGTTGCTGATAAACATGTATCTTTGAATGAAGAGCAAAAACACAAATCATAAAACCTCGGAAATAATCTAACAATATACCAAAAACTACCAACTGTTTAAATTTTTTAAGGGACATTCAGAAGTTGGAAGTACATATGACATTGAAAAACTTGGTATGGATATTTTATACATTATATCTTTTGAATAAATGAAGAAAGAAAAATTTGCTATGTATAAACTTGAAAACATTCTCTGGAGTGAGATAAAAGGTAGTATCCAATAAACTAAGAAATTGTTATTCATGCCAAGTCTTTCCATGTTATACGAACTGTTTGCAATATCCACTTATATGTACATGTATCTAACACTTATAGTTCAAAGTATCTTCTCTAGCCACAGATTTTATTCCAATCTACTCTCCATTACAACTCTTCGTGGACTGTCTGATCACCTCAAACCAGGCCATACAGCACAGTTGTTCATTGGACGCCACAGAATTTGTAGGCACCAATCAGAGGGCACAGTACAGACAGTCCTAGGCTATTCACATACAATGTACATGTGTACACATGTTTGAGCACCCACTACCTGTTTTAATCACCTCAAAAGATAACTTCGAGTAGCTGTAGACTCTGGTTTGTGGTGCTTGTACTGTTTATTTTTTTGATTGGGGTTTAACATCACACTCAAGGGTATATCTCTTATATGTTGATGGATTGTCCACGCCACACTGTTTTTTGCCTTATTACAGTGGTAAACCGTAATGAAACCTCATAAAAACCTCCCCTAGGATTTCCAGAACCATATTGTTAAGTAAGCGCATTCGCTATTAACCACTAAACCACAGCCGTGGGCCTGCTTGGTCTACCAACAGTTGTTATGGACAGTTGATTGAAATTAAACATTTGGCTAGCGAGTTGAAAGACAAGATTTTGGACAAAAATGTAAATGTTTTAAATCTGACGGTTTTGTTCATTGGAAGCGATTTTGAATAATGTCTACAGTGAATAACCGATATAACAATAAATGTACAAAGTTATCGGACTATTTGACTATAAATATGTACAATAACAAATATGTAAAATCCGGTTTTCTAGTCTCAATTATACAAACAGTTGCAAAGATTATAGGTCACTGTAACAAAGTTGCATTGTACATGCATCAAAACCATTAAAAAGGTCAAACTTTTCTGCTTAAAAAGTATTGTCAGGCCAGCACAAACATCACAAACTACTGTCAATTAATTTGCTTCTTCTTGATATTTTTATTTTCTGAAAAACTCACTGCTTTTCCTGAGGGTAAATACTTATCGCCTAGCACAGGAGCTAGCCCTTTCTTGAGGTTTTGTTAACGTCCAGAGTAAGTCTTTGAACTGGTCCGGCCATTTATAGATCAGAGTGTTCTGTAACCAGCTAGGTACATGTTCATGGGTTGCGCCTCGGCAGAGTAGAGGAATGAACCGTCTATTCTTAGAGTCAACACTTAACTCACTCATCATTATATTAAAGATTAGCCTTGTGTGAAGTTTTGCATTGAGCGAATCACAATGGGGCATGGTTTCATTCAGGCTGGAGGAACCTTCTGTCAGAACTTTATACAGCGGAGACACACAGATCAAAACAAAATCAGCCTGCAAAAAAAAAAAAAGGCACCCAATATGGAAATTCTTATTGTTCAGACTAAATTTAAATTGAACGTTTATTCACCAAATACATTTAATGTCATAGACATTCAGATTATTATTATAAGTGTCCCAGAATTGGACAGAACGGTTATTACTTAAGGTGTTGCTGGACCCCTAGGTTGACTTTGAGGAAAACAAATTTTCTAAGCCCATTATAACAGAGAATATATGGTAGGTCAGAATATTATAAATGTAAGATTATATATTTATGAAAGAATTGGATACTCATGATTATAAATATGTAACTTTGGCGAAAGTCCAATAATAACGTCTGAACTTATTGTACATTGAATTCATGTTAGCAGGAAAAATACTGTTTTCTTGCATACACTGTAGCAAACAGCATGAGTACATGTATGTACAGCTGGCCACTTTTTATGTCCTATTATGTTGTCACGATCACTTGAAAAACTTGCTTCAAGAAAATAAACTGGGTAGCTAGTAGACCCCCTGCTAAAGGCTCACTTTGAACAAATTAACAGGCGGGATATTATTCCAAGTTGAAAGTTAATATGAAAATTTGTTATCCAGTTATCGTGTTCACTATGCATATATATACAAGAATAACACCAAAGTATGCGATGGTAGCCATATTGATTTCTGGAACTTGCTGAAGTATAACCACATCTGTGATATTATCAGGAGAGGTATAGTTGGAAGTTGATAACTGAATTTGTTTTAAAGTTAGGCATACGTTCACAAGACAAACATACAAATGTGAATCTTGTGAATTACTCACCAAGTGATGGTCATATTGTTTTGCGAAATTTTGTGAAATGCACTGCCATAATCTGTTATCTAAATATGAGAAAGCTTTTTTTCAAGTTTGAAATTTGTCTGTGAATTAGTTTCCAAATAATCTTGTGTTCACAACAGATGCAGAATTGAACATCGAGTAATTTTGCATTGGCGGCCATATTGTTATAGAGAATTAACTGAAATCCCCACACATTCCTCATTTTAAAGAGAGGAAACTACAGTTAATCTGTGAACTTGTTCTCAAATCATCAGCTTTACAACAAAAAGGCATCACTGTTGTAAAATTATGCACTGGTAGCCATATTGTTTTACAGAATTTTTCAAAATCCACACCCATATGTCATTTAAATTTTTAATGCCAGGAACATACAATGAATCAGTGAATATGTTTACAACATTTACATGTAGGGGCATGAATATTTTGAAATAATGCAATGGCATTTTAATGCCAGGAAGCTACAATCCAAGTATGAAGATAATCGGTTAAATTTATTCTCGGCTTAATGTGTTCACAACACATACAAGCATAATATTGTTATATTATGCAATAACTGCCATATTGTTTTGCAGACTTAACAGGAGGGAGCTGCATTACAAATTTGAAGTTGTTAGGTGAATTTGTTTTCAAGCTAAACTGTTCACAAACATTTGTGACGGAAAACAAAGAGACAGCATATCTAAGTCTTCCCTTACTATAGTAGCAGGGGACAACAAACAACCAAATTAGAGTTGACAAGTGCAACCATTGTGAACTCTTTTACAGATGACACTTTCACTGAAGGTGGAAAAAGGTTCTGCTAGTTCCTTTGCTGGAATTTGAGCACAGAGAGAAAAAAAAGGTATTCAGGTCCAGCCACTAAACATTTCCTCCCTTAAATTTGGAAAATATTTGGGATTACAGAGAAGATGGAAGCACTAACAGAGGCTGTATCAGGACAATTTATAGGATTTCCTTGATTCTAAGATAGAACTGTCCAGACTCTATTAATCCTATAGTTTGCAACCAATATGCAGGCAAATTTCTAAACAGACTGTCTGTTTCTCAATTGGTTGACACTCGACTTGACAGTTTGTTGTCTAGACAAAGGAATTATTATTTACATACAAATTTTCCATTTTCACTATGCTTGAATATGTAGCAGACTATAGAAACTATTTGATGAATGCCGCAGGATGGGGTAGAACAATAATAAAACCTGGATAATCTGATAAGGTACATGTACATCATGTAACATGTACATTAAATCCCAAAGAAAGAAATGTGAGCATTTATATTTCTGCTTATTCACAAACATGTAGCCTACCAATGGGTTTCATCATGACTAGTACATATATAAATACATACCCTCTTGAAGAACTGATCCCACGTTTCATTCTTGAAGAGCTCATTATTGTGGCAATCTAAATAAGGTGAGAATCCATTTGCCTTAAGGCAGTCATACAGACCACAAACATGTTTCTTATGTTTTTCAGTGTCTGCAGCATAGGTAACAAATACTTTCACTTCACCTGAAATAATTGTACAGACATGTTATGAATGTATGATTATTATTTTTACACATGTACCTATGAAATACCTGGATTTTTTTCAGGCATAAAAATGATATTTCACTGCAGTGTAATAACACTATTATATTACTCTCTGAACTTTGACCCTGTCCGAAATACAGTCCTTTTTGGTATATATATATGGTATTCAAATTTCACCATGTAATATCCTCTATTTAATAACACCCTTAGGGCCCATCAAGTTTGCATGGCTGCAAATTACAAGTGTACTATCTCAGTCATAAAATATCCTGTAAAATTTTCATGCCCTACATTACAAAGCTTATTTTGTTATTCATTTAGGTCTATAATCTGACTTATTTTTAAGAAACCAAAGGAATTAGATTTGTGTGGTACTATTGTAACATGTAGCTCATGCAAAATCAGGAGGCCGGAAACTTTCACCCGGTATCCACTCTGAAAGATTGATTGATTGGTGTGCAACACCACGTTCAAATGTACTTTACTTATATGTTGGCAGTGTACTCTAAACAGGCATACAAACTTAACCATATAATGTGAGTGTTTAATCAGTTGGAAAGATAATACAGTATCTATCTCTTCCAGTGTTACAGAGAGAGTATATGTACAGAGCATCATATGTGAGGATGAATCAGGTCAAGTTGGATCAGGTTGCAGTATCACTTGAGCTCGAAGACAAACTTTAAGTGAGTCCAAGATTTAAAACAGTGTAACGAAATTATCTTAGTATTAAAAAATACAGAAAGTTTGTTTACATTGGAAACATATTACTGAGCAGAGGGAAACCCCAGTGGCAGAGCATGTGAATTTGTTCTATAAAAGTACACACCCCAGAAAAACATGTGAGAAAACATAGTTCAATTCCAAACACCAACCAGTGACTTTATTTTGTGTACTCATAATGTATATCAGGGGTTTACAGGACCCGTAAAACTTGCGTATATTGGTTTTTTAATTTAAAAAAAAAAAAAAATGGATGGAACATCTGGTCTGGTTGCCCTGTGTTTAGCGCCGCTACAACAGTCGAGGAGTTTCCCCTGTCACATTAAAGGGCACTGTCATATAAAATGTAAACATTGAAAGCAGTTCCATTGCAGACCATACGTATATGAACCATCTGATGGAGATAAATATACCATGCCTGAGCCTCTGTATCTGTGTGTTGAGACTCATATGATAAATACAGATATAAAGATACTATTATAACATTACTTTATGAAAATCACGAAACTGATGGTGAAATTAAATGGTAGTATTATACCTCATTTAAATTTCTCCGTAATTCTTTGTACATGTCTATTGCGGTTCCAAATTTCCAAATTCCAAATTTGAGCAGGGGCTTAGCCAGCAATCAAAAGTATCGTGTCCAAAATGGTCATTTTGCTTCACTTCTCAAATAACTGGGGCCTGGGGGTCCAATTTTGACAGTTTTCCTATCTCCTGCATGTTAAAGTTTCTTAAAACAGGGTGTCCAAATGGGGCAATTGTTCACTTCAGGGGGTCCATTTGGACAGGTGGATGGGTGTCTGCCTAAGCCCTTGATTTTGAGGAATAGGCCCACAACGATATATTGGCCCAAATGTCTTCAGTTACTTCTCTTCGTAGTACTCTCCACTGTAAACATTGGAATACCATTTCTGCTATACCCCAGCAATTTGTTTCATTCATTAGTAAAGAGATACAGAGAATTTTGGTAAATTCGGTAAAATATATCAGGTACTGCAGGGGACTTAAGACCAAATGGCAGTTTATCAACTGGTCAGTCACACACAAAAAGTTATATGGACCTCAGCTTCTCTTCCGTCTTTTTGTGGGTGACTGACCCATCCATAAACTGTCATATGGCCTGCAGTCCCCTATTATTTGTTTAATACAAATTTTTATTTTAAAATAATGTATGGTTGTTGTAAAAGACCTGAAAGAAATTTTTGTGATATTTAATAATGTGCTGTGTTTGTGAGAAATTGTACATGTTTCCAGGGACGCAGCCTGATTATAGTGACTATTTGCCCATTGCTAGCCAGGTGATCTGACAAAATGAAAGAATAACATACAATTGATAAATGTAATAGAATCCCCACTCACCTCTGCATACTTCGGAAAGTTTAGGTTTCACTCGTGCTGGTATAGCCACACGATTACTTGGGGGTTCCCTATTGTTTTCCAGGGTGGACATGGAGGACTGTCTACGTACATGGTTAGGCCTAGAAGTTTCTTGAGAGGAGAACTTTATCTTATCCACTGAGTGACTGTGTGAAAGTCTTGAAGGGGGAGAGGTATCATTCTTCATCATTTTGGACATATTCTTTGACATTTTTAGTTCAGTCATGTGACCATTGGTTCCAGTCATGTTGGTTGAAGGTTGCTTTTTATGGTAGGCAGAGTGATCTGATCCTTTGCTGTTTGACCTTGGTGTGTGACGGGAAATTTCACCTGTTTTACCAACAAGCAGAGGCCTTGAAGACAGAACTTGATGCATGACAACTCCTGTAGGATCTTCAAATACAACTCCCTGGTAAGAGTCTGTACTCATCGAACTGTCATTGGACGTAAAAACTTCTTCCTCTGCACCCACATCCATATTATTAGCAGGCATTAGTGGGGGCACATTGTCAGCAGGGTTTTGTACACATCTCAATAAGCCCTGGTCTAATGGCAAGGGGCGATCTCTATGCACTCGACTTTGTCCATCACCTGAGCTCACCTCTGTAAAGTCCCTGTGTCTGCCTTGGATATTGGATTGAGAATGGCAAACCTCCATGCTACAATTCACATTGTTATCTTTCACCGCAAAATAGATCTTAGGATTGACATTTTGGATTTTGTCAATTACTTTGTGCGGACAAAAAACGATTGGAGCGCTAATAGGGTTGAATTGTGGCGTAGAATGATGGTGCTGTGGCTGTGGCACAGAGCCACATGCAACTGTGGAGCTACAAGGATAACATGAACATCGCTGATAGCTCACAGATGCATCTGGAGAACTTGCAACACGATTACGACCTTGGCTAATAGACTGAATGGGTGTGTGCCCATTGGTGTGTCTCTGCTGGCCATTGCTGTGGGACATGTGTGTGCGACAGGAGTTTCTCTGATGGATACCCGATGGGGTGGAGTTCATACGATAATATTCAGCCGGGTCGTAACATGTATGGCCACTTGTACACACATGTCCAAGTGAAGGTCCATCTGGAGGCCACACACGTAAAGAATTTTTTTCCTTCTCCTCATTATATGCCTTACGGATATCTGGAAATTCAATATGTATTTTAAATTAAATCAATTAAATCAATTAAATAAATCAATTAAATAAAATGAAACTCACAGGCAGTCAATAGTTACTGTCAGATGAAATCACATAACACAAAAACTACATCAGATATGGGCAACTTTACAGACAATAAACTGTAATCTATAACATGTTGTAAAGATGAAAATTACTTCCAACAATTAACATGGCTGGAAAGGGCTGTGGTACAGAGGCTGCCACAAATAACTTTAAAGGTGTGTTTTCTGGATGCTGCATCGTACTATATATGCAATAAAAAATATATGGCTCTAGTGAAACTCTTACCAATGACATACATGTACTAGAAGACATTTTACAGAAGTTTTAAACATTTTACAGCTGAAGAATTTAATAGATACATGAGTTATATACCTTTTCATGTAACCTACATTTTTGATGATTGTGATGACGTTTACTGGGCTCATGAGATTCTTATTAATAATGTGGTTGATGAACATGCTCCAATTAAGGAGCGTAAGAAAAGACGATCTAATCTACCTTACATGAATAGTCAGCTACGAAAGGCAATATATAGGAAACGAATGTTATGCAACAAATATCGCAAAATAAAATCAAGTAACAACTGGGAAAACTATAGACAAGCTAGAAACTATGTTAACAAATTAAAAAGATCCTCTCTATCATCTTATTTTCATGAGCGGTGTTCTGGAGGTTCCCAGTCAAAACATTTCTGGCCAACAATTAAACCTTTCTTATCTAAGAAATGTATGAATGAAAACACTTTAATGTTATCTGTGAATAATGAAATTAAATCTAGTCCTAAGGAAGTGTCAGAAATTTTCAATTCTCATTTCATAAGTGCTGCTGAACATATAGGAGACAGTAATAACACTGATCCAGCAACACACCCTAGTATTAATAAAATTGTATCTAATCATGTTGTTCCTGAGCATAAATTTGAATTTGGTATGGTTTCAGAAAAAGATATTTGTGAAATTATTGGAAAACTCCATACAAAAAAATCTACTGGCATTGATGGAATTTCCGCAAAATTAATCAAGTCAAGTTGTGATGCTTTAGCTCCAGTTATCTCTAATTTAATAAATTTCTCAATTGAGAATTCCTCATTCCCAAACCGACTCAAATTAGCTCAGGTGACACCAGTTTTTAAGAAGAATGATCCTTTAGATTTTAATAATTATAGACCTATTAGTATTTTACCTACCATGTCAAAGATTTATGAAAGAGTTCTTCATACTCAATTATCATTGTATTTTGAAAATATTTTCAATCCATTTTTATCCGCTTATAGGCATGGTTATGGTTGTCAGTCAACCTTGTTGCGCATGTTGGAGGACTGGCGAATGGCTTTAGATGAAAGAAAACATGTTGCGGCCATTTTAATGGATTTATCTAAGGCCTTCGACTGTCTCCCACATGATCTGTTCCTCAGTAAGCTAACAGCATATGGTGTTAGTAGTGGTGCTGTAAATCTAATTAGTAGCTACCTTGGGAACAGAAAGCAGCAGGTTAAAGTGGGCCCTGTAGCCAGTAGTTGG
>JAQQZZ010136066.1:0-13454 GCA_030265115.1 Mopalia vespertina | reverse complement strand
TTAAATATTTCACAAAAACCCTGCATTATGCTCTAAACATTGGACTAGGATTGATGATTCATAGCTGGAAAAAAAAAGTGGATTACAAAAACAGGTTACGCTATTTCAGATAGGTTACGCAAAATTATTTTGCGAGACCCATTTTATGGGTCTCGCAAACTTAAATTTGTCCAGGCCTGCTCCTGCTGTTCGCCAATTGCATTTTAATGTGATATCACTGCACTAAGGATTGTATCAAACACAAGACGTTTTTATCTCATTTGTCTTCTTTGTTTGAGAACTTTATTGATAAAAGTTGATAAAAAATAATTAGCTCATCATACTTGTGACGTCCAGTGAATAAAAAAATTCTCAATAAAGCATGCAATGGTATCGAATTAGATTTGTTGCCTGGTGAGCACGAGATCAAATCCCCACACGGACCATCTTTGTTTTTGTTTTACTTGAACAAAAATCCATACTCAGAGGCTGACAATAATTCTACCATTACTAACATGTCACCCATATCCCATAATTTATTTTATTCATGGTACTAATATGGCTACTAACCATGTTACATTTCAGATTTTAGGAGTTTGGCTAACAGTCCGTTATCGTAACCAGAAAGACCCGCGTGCTAATCCCAGCGCATTTTTGTAATCTACCTGATTCATGCATTTAGCTCTTTGAGGGTAACACAGGCTGTCCTGAATTTTGTGCATTTTCCCCATTTTCTTTGATTTTAGTAACCTTTTCCCTGGTTTGGGCTTTATGTCACTAAGCATATCAAGGCATGGAAGCAATATATTTTATTGTCCAACATCTGGCATGGTTTGTGAATGAGTATGGTTTGAAGATTGCATTTAAGATGAATGAAAGAAACTTGTGTTGGATTTTCTCTCTACATGTTTATAGTTGCATACAACTACCTTTTTGAGTCGATCAAGGTGCTTTGTCATCCTATTACTATATGATTCTTATTTAAACTAGATCTAAAATAGCTGGGAGTGCATCCCAGTAATGGTGTTCAATTCATCCCATACAATAGGGTTCATGCAAGGTCAATGCTAACATTGTCTATTATGTCTAAGTTTTGATGAGCTGGCCTGTGATTTCTCATTCTGGACTTACCTCTCAACACCCATTGCTGTTGTGAAATGCTATATTAAGGAGCTAATTTAGATCAAGTTTAAATAAATCAGATTTATTATCATACAAGGATTATAACACGTTGGCTTTGGGATTTTATGTTTTTTCTTTTATGTGTATGTCCCGATTGTGGCAGTCCATCACGTGATAAATATCTTTGGAGAAGATTGCCTTGCTTTAAGCCTTTTTGCAAGTGCTAAGTTTATCTGATGCTCTCTTGTCTAAAGCCAAACGGAGTATTGCAAAGGCGTTTTGTTAAACATTTTATCTTAAATCTGCAAACTGGTTGTCCGATATTTTGAGTCCTGCGTTTCTCATGTTTTCTCATTGTTTGTTGTCAGTAAAGTGGAGGGAGTTTGGTTTCAACTTTTGAGCTGGTGTGACATCATATTTCTTTAGTAAAAAAAAATTATGTGCTGTGTTAACAGAAATCAAATGAAGCTTTCAATAATGTTGGAAGCCAACATTTGATTCTCTTGATTTATTGTAATTTTTGTTTTCTCCAAATTCCTGAAAATTCAATAGAAGAATGTTTTGAATGATAAAACTAAGGTAGTGATTATTTAAAATTATAGTTGAAATTTTTCATGATTTGATATGTGTGCAATATTTATTTTGCATGTCGCTAACAAGTCTGCACTTCATTTGTAAGAGCAAATACTAACGGCACAGTCATTGCTTTGGCATGTGTGTCATGTAAGACAAAATGTGAATTTTTAGCTCTGAATTAAGTTTATTACTAAACCTAATATTATCCCTTGCACAGGTGGTAGGGTAGAGGATTCCTGTTGCCCTGGTGTTCTCGTACCTATGGTTCAACAGGAAGCCGATCGTTATTGTGATGTCTCTGTATCACTTCCTGTCATAGTTCAGTATTGTCTTTGTTTGTTGAGTGGCATCAGGGTTGTTTCCTCACCCCTTCAACTGGCAAGCCGTCCTATGAGTGAAACAACCTTCTTTGAACCCCCAATCAAACAAACTAACCCTAACACTAAATGTTACCTTATACCAAAACTGAAAAAAATACATCCTATCTTACATGAGTGGCCCATCACTGCTTTACATAGTAGGCCTATAAGTGCATTGTGTATTAATTGATACAGCTTTAATATTTTTTTTAAATGATTGCATGCTATGTGTTATTGCTATCTTTCTTTCCCATGTTTTGCAAGTTGAATAATTTCTGTAAAGTAAACAAATTAATCAAAAGCATCTCATGTGACATTTCAATTCTTTAATGAAACAGGAAAAAAAGACATTGTAAAAATTAATTTACTTGGTTTGAAATTGAAATTATAGTTTCAATGAAATGTGGACTTAGAAAGATAATAAATATCAACACCCTTACTTTACTCCAGGTCACATGAGTAACTGGTATAAGTAAAAACATTAAACACCAATTCACCAATTCTAAAATGCCTTAACCAAATTGACCTTTCTTGTCTTGTTTGTTCACAGATCATTGGTGTCTGGCTGGCGTTAAGATACCGAAATCTGAAAGACCCCAGAGCTAATCCCAGTGCATTTTTATGATGAAAAAAGAAAAAAAACTAATTAAAAACTCTAGCCATCATCCATGTTGATTTGAACAAATCTGCAGGCTATCCCAGAATGCACCAGGGTCTGAGAACCTGTTATTGACTGACTACAGACTCTCATGATGATAGCCTCTTTACTACCTATAGCAGATTAATGATCTCAACGTAACCTTTTTCTTGTCATTGATATATGAGTACAGCTCTTCCTTAGACTGTTTGACACATTAGTCCTCAAAATCAGTGTTTATGAATTGTAAATATTATTACAAGGGTAAATTGTATAGTACACAACAGGCATTTCAGGATGTCTTTGAAACCTGCAACCATTCCGTATCTCCTGCCTGTCCAGCTGTTCCGTCACAGGCTAGTTGAGAGTTGTGATAAGAGAAGTCAGCTGATTGACGAATCATGAACATGGCAGACTAAGCAAGCTTCACTGACTGGTTTTATGACACAACTTAATGACATGTTGTAACTCAAAGAGTTCTTCACATATATATCTATACAACATTGTTAAAACAGGCATCTAAAGCCTGGAATTTAGTAAGTTCGATTAAGTGAGAAAATGGTTTGTGTAATAAGCCCAGAATGCTTGAATACTAGAGGTTCCTATAATTGATTCACAATAGCTTCCTCTTGATTTGAAATTTACAAAGTTGAAATCTACCAATTATAATGATACTTTCATTGTTTTTCTGTGTGTCAAGATATTCATCAGTGTGAATGTTATTCAAAATTTCTCATTACAACAGATTATCCAGGCTATTTGTATCTATTTAATTCAATACTGTCACAGTAAATCACTTGTAAATACTCATCAGCCTTACCTTGAGTCCGCTGATCAAATCTAGTCTGGCGATCTGCCTTCCAGATATACACGAGTCCGTATAAATACACCGGTCTAAAAGACATAGGTAGCGCTCTTGAATGATAACTTTATATTGATTTTTAAAAAGATACATTTTGTTAAGATACATTTGGTGTAAAGTGAGCAAGAAAAAAAAAATGAACTTCATCCTTGCCAATAACGATGAGGGATGTTTCCTTCAGCCATTCAGCTAGGGCTTGCACCAGCATTGAGTAATGTGGGGTTTGATTGACACTGCACAACATGCACGGCACAGGGACCACCTTAGCCCTAGGTCTTAAAAAATCTAGCAAGCTTGGTCCTGATGACAGGCTTACCACATTGTCATTTGAGTTAGAGTACAATGTAAAACACTAATCACACAAACAGTGCAAGTCCTATTTGACTAAGTTGAGAGGAGTCCTCCATCTTAACAGTTATGTCATGGTATGGCTTATTTTTGGGGGTACACTGTCGTTATACAGGTGAAATACCCTTTTGTCAAACGCAATCATTCATAAAGATGATTTTTACATACGCACTATAAATATCTACATTTGATGTGGTTTTCTTGTTTGCCATTTAAGGATAAAGAGCAAAATACATCTTGATCACCTCTGGAATACCATATAGCCGTAGTTAAAAACCCTCTGTCTTGTGAAGAAATTTGTAAAACAATGTGTGTGCCTTTGTAGGTGCTGGATAGAAATCCATGACCGTATCAGGTTTTGTTCATTAGAAATTTGGCATGGTTTCAAGGGGTGATCAGGGTTTTGTTTGTATTATTACCGGAACAAAATGGGAAAATTGACAATAATTGCAAAAAGCAGGGTGTAGTCAGTTGTGTATCATAAAGTCATTACTGTGAAACAATTGTTTAATTTAAATAATAAATAACAAGATAAGAACCATCTGTACCTTGTCATGTTAAGCGGCAACAAATTTATATATTGTGAAACTGTGGACTTTGACTTATACTTCTTAGAATTGTGCAAATAACTGGATTAGTGTTCAGGATCTTGTGTTAATCCCATCTGCTATGCCAATTCTCTGGGAGATATGTCATTAGAGCTAGACATTAGGCACACAATTCCTCACAGATGAGGAGAAGATGAAGGTTGGTGGGTTGCAGTCCCTCAAAAATAAGCTGATTGGAGTATGTTTTACCAAATCGCATAATCCAATATTATCCAAAGCCTTTACTGAATAAAGTTATATACCAATGTCTCCTAGTTTCTTGGAGTAGTGTAGTCTTATGTTTCCCACAGGCAAAGCATGGTGGTTGATGAGGTTTGTTTTGACTTCTGTTGGTGGGATTTGATCAGGGGAAAGTACTCAGTTGTAGTTCTATATCTGCATATGTCTGTCTTAACCCGTACAACAAATACTGTACATATTTTTTGTGAAATTTAGATCTGTGTTGATAATCATTTTTGATTTAATGTACCCATGGACACAGAGATGTGTAAAGGAAGTATTGTAATATAATGATCTGTGAATATTGATATTTATTGTAAAAAAAATTGTTTGGATGATGGTTTCCAATTATTTTACCATAATGAAGATTTCAGAAAGATAATCTTAGAAATGAGGATAATATTGTTTTCATGAAGATAATATGGTTTTATTTTTGTTCTGCATAATAGCTATATGTGTATCTTGTTTTACTTGGCCACAATATTATTCTGGCAATACTTACCTATTACTTTCTGTTTGACATGTATATCATTGTCTTCCTAAGAAGTTGCTATAAAGGAAGCAAGAATTAATATCTACGTCACTATTTTCATTGACAGACTTTTACCAATGAGTTACATATAACTGATGCCATGTAGTTGTCATTGGAACAATTGAGTTAATGGCTGGCTTTCGTTGTTCAAGGTTTGTTTGCTTGATGTGGTATTAAATTTAATCCACTATCAGATGACTTCACTCCATGTTGAAGCTGTATCTCTAATCTGCCATTAGCAATTTAATCTTGTGTTAGCAATGAATCCTCTTTGAAACAGCTGGCCCTTGGAAACTAAAGAACATAATATTTGATGCACCTTTTTTTTTCAACAAACTTGTTTGCAGCAGCTTGTTGTAAGTAGTATATTTTGAACAATAAACATTGCATTTAAAATCAAGGGATTGGTAATTGCTAAGGTGATGTTATTTTCAGGTTTAGACAATACAGAAATGGTAAAATATAAAAAGCAAGACATGAAGAGAAAACATACCAAAATGTGAGTGAGGATTATTAAACATCATAGCTATATGTTGGTTAGATTCAGAATGCAGGATATGTTGGGTCCTTTTAGTTGTAATAATGTCATGAAATGGATAAGCTATCTTACGGACCCTCATTTAATTCTTCATCACCTTCTCTGTGAGCTTTAGGTTTTGTAATTTTAAATGTACGCTTAAAGATATTGTAAAGTGGTTCTAATTGTATGGTGAAACCAAATAGGTTTGTCTCTTTGTATTAAGGGGTGTCTCTGCATTAGAAGCTGTGTTCATGTTGGATTAAAGTCTTTTTCTCATCAAACAAGATATATGTACTGACAACCCAATCTAAATAGATTGAAAGTATTTTAATTTTTTTAAGAAGCAGTAAATTTCAAAGTACAAAGTCATTGTGGAGAAAGTGACTTCCTGGAGTAAACATGTTGTCATCTGTCAAAGCTTTGAAGTAAAATCCAAAGTACAGCGTATTTCCACTCCAGTGTATTTTCTTACTGTTTTGTGGGTTGGTTTTAAAAATTCCTTTCCATACACTGTGTATGATTATTTTTTCTGGTAGACAGATAATTTTCAGTAAGATGGTTATGATTCTGGACCATATGTGACCCTCTCCAGCAAAATACAGACTTAAGTTGCACAAACTGAAAAAATGAGTTATTGGTATGTCCGAAAAAAGAAATTGAATTACCTTCAAAATGATATATAATATGCTATAATATCTCTAAAACTGACCAAATAATAGCTATTTAAGTACAACAAAGACAACCTTTGTACCGGCTACAATTTTTTGAGAAAACTGGCTTCAAAGTTCGATAATTGTTTTGGAAAGACAAACATTCAAAGTACATGGCAACCTAACCTTAAATTACACCAAACTTTCCACAGTTGCTTCAGTTTATTTTTCGGTAAAATTTCAATATTATCCTGGTATGCCAATTTTACCTTTATACTCAGAACAATGATCTGCAACTAAGTCCGTATTTTGCTGGCACGATCACATATATTCTTCTCAAAACCTGTTTTTCTATTATTTATTTTTTTAGGCACTCCAATGGTTCAATATTTGTGGCAATGTATTTATATGTGAAAATAAAACATTCCTTTTCCAAACTTATAGAACTTGTTATACTTTTTAAACATAAAAGCAAAAATGTTTTTTTCATAACAAAGAACCTAATCACAATAACTTAATTCAGAATTTTGGTGGGAACATCTGATAAGCTGGATATATATATTAATATGAGTCTTAATTGCTCACCAAAGACTTTGTTTTGAGCCCTATCAATGGAAAACGTTGTGGTCTGTGTCCCGGACTAGGAGCCATACAGCTCCCTGTTGTCTGTTTGTTTACCTTAGTTTTAACAAAATGGGAGTTTTTAATTTTGTAAAGAGATTGAGTGATACAGACTCTCCTTAGAGTTCAATAGACCTCAACTTCTAGCAATAGGATTACTTGGGGTATATTTAATTCTGCATAGGCTTCATCAAGACACCGAAACTGTTGGATATATTTTATCATTTGGACATCTACAACATTTCGGAACACCTATTAAGATCAATTGCTAGAGCCAACCATAGGTAACTGATCTCGTCATAAAAGCATCCATATTGGACAAATTTCTGGTAAATAATTCCATTTGATCTATAAATTACACTTACATGGAAATGAAATGTTATGTTGGGTTTCGTCAGCAATGATTGCTCATAACAAATCTGATACATAAAATTTTACTGCAGTTCATTTGAGTAATCAAGAAAGTAAATTGCGAACCCAAACAAACAAAATTTAATATTTTTCCCTCAAAAATTTATTCTGTTTCTTTTGAAATTTAATTTTTGCCTTAAAAATGGTGAATATTGTTTTCTTCTTCTATCAACCCCTGAACATACTTTTTATACAACATAAGCAGGTTATTTTCTTGTCTGGAGATAGGTTTGTTATTAAAACCTTTTTCTCAATACTAGGTCACATGGTCAAGTCACTTGTTGAACTCTGTCATCTGTTAAATATCCAAATGATAACCTTGGATTAAGACAAACATAATGCAAATAACTGAAGTGAAAGTAGATTGAATAGTGAAGATAACAACAAATTAAAGTGGAATTATACCTTAATGTAAAATGATTTTGATACATAAGTTGTATAAAGCCATTTCCTAAAAATGTTTTTTTTTAGACAATGGAGTACAATTATATTTCTGTTGAATTTTAATAAAAAATGTCTATAATTTTGTTAAATTTAAAAAAAGTAAAACCTAGAAGGCATGAGCTTTTTTTTTTATAAACTAGAAAAAGCTCCACCAATTTTACACCTTCACAATGTGTTGTGTCCTATGCTGGGTTGTAACCTTGTAGGTTGCCCCAGTAAATAAAAGTATTTGCATGTTTCAAGTGCATAAATTACAGAAAGGATTTTTCCACCATAGGATGATCTGTGCGTAGTCTGAGGAATCTACACGTGCTCTGATACTTTGGGAACTACATGTATTAAGAGACAATACCAAGGCAACCATGTCCCTTGCTGTAATTTTGCATTGAAATATTGACATGTCAGTCATTTAAGACTAAATGTGAATTCTTTGTTCTGGTTAAAACTTAACCTAACCCTGAAACTAAACCGGTCACTAAAATTGACTGAAACATTTATATCTTTATCCACTACATGTATGTTTTGCATCCGATGCATAATTGATTTAGTATCAAGGGGGATTACCTTCTTCCAGTAGAACGGTTTGTCACCCCATTGGATTCATCCTACTTTATACACTATCGCTGTAAACACAAGTCCCCCTACATCTTATACATGTATTTAACATTAAGTCAATAATGCTAGGGAAAAAACAGGCAATGGAGGTCCAGAGCACTATAAAACAATAATACCAGTACACAAAACATCTTTATTTGTTGCAAAATTATCTTTATTAAATTTTTTTATATCCAATTGTGTACATTATAAAAATAAATATTCACCAGTATATAATAAATCTCTGTAGTAACCCATTTCATAAAATGAGCTGAGCAAATTTTATAAAAAATATCACATGTATTGGACAAAATACTTGATTAATTTTTTTTTACAAATAAAGCTCATCTTAATTTAGTGGCATTTAGAATTTTGAATTCATGTAATTTAACAGGGATTGATAGAAGCGGACTAGAGGTGCCGAATATAGGCATTCAAGAACACGACTTCTATCAATCCCTTTATTTAACTACACTACTTATTCTGTTTTAAGTTGTCTTTATAAGTTAGTGAAATACCTAAAAATATGATGTACAACATTAATCAAACTAACCACTGTATAGTTGATGATTTCATAAATCGGTTGAAGACTGTATTGTTCTCATAAAAGTACAGATGATGAACACATTATTATTGAAAACTATTTATTATTTATATACCAATAAAATATCAGGATTTTCTTCATGCATTAAAGTGATATTTCATTGCAGTGTAACAACACTTTTTGTTATTACTCTCTGGACTGACACTGTCCGGACTACTGTTCTTTTTTTGAGGTACATCTGCACACTCCAGTTTGACAAATTAAATGGAGTACTACAGTGCAGATTGCACTGTACCAAACACTGATTTAGTAAAATTGACTAGGTGAATTGAGTCAGAGAAAATGAGTTAATACAACAAAAGAGCCATGCTTCAAACTGTTGAGCGTCAACAGCCTCGTGCTCTAGCAAAAACTGAATCGCGCATATGCAAGTTTTTAGTCAAAAATAGTTCTTCTTAGAGGGATAGTGGGACAGATAAATATTCTGGCAATCTAATTGGGAAACATAAAATATTTTTTAATCTTGTAAGGTAGCAAAAACTGATACAGTCCCATTCTGACATTTGCGAGATTACAGCTGATTTGGGAATTTGACATGGATTTTGATTTTATAGTTGATATAAATAATAAATAGAATATTACACAGGTAAGTTTAAATACCGTAAATATTGCTCTCATGAATGGTAGAAAGAATAACCCACTCGACGCTTGGTCTCTCGTGGGTTATCTCTTTCAACCATTCACTCAAGCAATATTTATGGTATTAAAACTTCACTGTGTAATATCCTCTATGTAATCACATCATTAAGTGTAAACATACATCAGTTATTTAATTTTAGTTCACTTAAATGAAGATTTAGCACTGATAGTATAAAGTGGTGGGGATACTGGATGGAAAATGTTTAAGCTTTCAAAGAAAAGCATTGTGAGTATTAATAATTATAAATAGATTTAAGGGATCTTATTTTAAGTGCCATTTTAAGAGCCGCTGGGTCAACAGCTGTGGGTGAGGTAAAGGTGATATTACGACTGGGTGTAAAGAACAAGAAGCCATTATCAGAGAATCTGCCAGGAATATCCATCGCTTCCAACCACACAAAGGGAGCTAACACGTCGGTGGAGAGAGTTAAAGTGAAAGTGGTGGAGCTTACAGAACTGGGGCTGATTTTGTCAACCTGAAACATATTTAAAAACAAAACACATTATTATTTGTGATCCAAGACACACTTATGGTTGCATTCAATTTGCAGTGTAGGAAAAGAACTGACTGTTCTAGACACAGACACAATTTAGTAGAAAAATAATAAATTTGTTTGTTCATTGGGCTTTTACACCATACTTAAAATTATTTCACTCATATGACAGGCCATTGGGTGAAGGAACCACCCACAACACCACTGGCAACAAACAATGACTAATGATAGTAATCACAGGATGTAATAGCACAACGTCATAAACCAATTGGTTTCATGTTGCCTCTTAGCTCTGAGAGCACCAAGGCATGTTGCAATCCTGACTGTAGTAAGAGTTGAATGAAGGTCCAAGAAGTGACAGCTGAACTCCAAGTTTGAAGTACATGAGAATTGGTTAATTTATTTCAAGTTAAATTAACATACAGAAATGAAGATTATAGAATATGGCAATGCTGGCTATATTCTCCTAACAGAGAGAAGGGACATTTAAAGTATTAAGTTAATAACTGAATTTGTTTTTAAGTTATTGTGTTGGAAATACTTTCAAATAGGACTATCACAAAATTAGTAATTTTCGAAACAGTATGACAGTCATTGTTTAAAACAATGACTGTGATACCGTTTCACCAAATTCAATGAATAAAATGTTAATTTTTGTATCAGAACAACCAATCAATGAGAGGTTAAACCCAACCTACTTCAATACTTGGCACAGGAACAGGGCAACAGTACTCCGGTCGCAGGAGTTCCTGGGCTGAAAGCAACTCATGAGAACTCTTAAAGAGGAGATTGCTCTAAGGGAGGTAACTCATCCATGATATAGACGAGTGCGGAGTCATAGAAAGACTAAATAAAAGTATAGGTGTTGTTACCTGAATATTAGGTGTTTGGAGATTAGCCTTTGAGAAGGAAGTAAGAGGGTACCATGTGTTAGGCCCTGACTGGAGATCATTGATATAAAAGACCAGAATACAGCTCTCAGCACTTGGACACTTAGCTGTGGTCAACATCCGAGGTACATTAGCTTGAAACGCCAACTGAGAAGGCATTTTTAACTGAAATAATAAAGATGTAAAACGGTACAATAAAAATGAGAAGTGGTGCTTAATTACAATAAAAAGGATGAGAAATGGTGTTATCTGCCAAAAATAAAGATTAGAAGTGGTGCTAAATTACAATAAAAATATGAGCAATTGTGCTTAACTGTTTTAATAAAGATGAGAACTAAATTTCAACAAAATTTATGTCCTAAAAAACAGTACATGTGCAATGAAAATCAACCATTCACACTACCGACATGATTATTTGCAAACGATTTTGTTGCACAAAACCTTAATTCTCATTGTTCTGTTTACACACACAAGAACTGAGTTAATACACACTTCCAATTCACACAAAAAATAAAACAAATATAGTCATGTTTCCATCCACTTGTGAAAGAATAGGTAAAGATATAAGAATAAACATTCTGTTTGGTAAATTATCAATAAAATCTCTTTGACAATTATAGAGTAATATAGTGTCGAAAAGGATGAAAAAAACCAAACTGAAACCACTTTTCAAACTGTAGATTGGTTATTAACTTTGTGGGGAGTTCTTGTAAAACGTATATACATGTATGTTTATAATTATAAAAAAAACACAGTAAATTATAAATTGTCCACAAAAAATAACCATGAACTAATTAGTCCAAATTTGAAGAGCTTTAAAGAACTAATGCAAAAATTGTTTGTTTGTAAGGGATTTCAAGAAATAAAAAGTTTGAAACTACTGTTTTGCTATTCAATGATCCATAAATGAATAAGGTATTGAACAGGACACTCACTGTATAATTGTGTGTCCAGGTAAAAATCGGAGTTAAGCTGGCCCAGGAGTACATGTTAATGTGGAGAGTATTGGATGGCTGGGACCTGAGCTCTGGGATTTCTGCATGGTACACATGATTCATCTCATAGCCCAGTTTACCATGAATCACACGCTCTCTGAACGTTGAGGTTGTTTTAATTATTCCTGATTGAGTTGTTACAGAGGGAAGCTTATCCACAACAATATAAACTCTCAATATATCAATATCAATATATGGGGATATAAGTGTTGGGGAGAAGAAATGTTTGGCATAGTAATGTAACATCTTCCATTTACCACCATATTCTGCAAAAAAGGGGATTATTATGTAACACAGAAACATTAATGCTTTTCAACGATCAAACATACTGGAACAAGGATTTAACTAATCACTGAATCATCTCAGATGGTAGATAGGCTCTCAGAAATAAGTTACTGAATATATTGTTTAAGAAGTGTTGGGCAATAAACAGGATAAGGGCCAGCTCAATTCAATTGTTAAAGAATAAAAGAAAACATTTGTCCTGTTGTGAGTCTTATGTTACATAAAGGAAATACCACCAGAGAGTACAGTGTTAAATGAAGATGAATTTCCAGTAAAGAAACAATTCGACATTCTACTCTCAATGAAAAGCAATACGTGAAACAAAGAGTTGTACTATTTGCCACCCATACTTTTTTTGTAACATACTTGTGTCATCATTTTAGGTTCGGAGTAATTTATATTTATTACCCCATCACACTTACCAATAGAAGCCCATGTGGGTGCCTGCCAAATGTCATTAAGTTGCCAGTAGAGAGCACCCATAGTTAAACCAAAGCTGTTGACTAACTCGGACTGCCAGCGCCTGTAGTGTTCAGACTCAAAACGAATCTGTATAGCTTGATTAATCTGTTCGCATAAAAAAAAGGATAATTGCAACAATTATAGATATAAAACAGAAATGGCGACAGACAGACAGTGCACACATCAGCTAAAATAATCTGAAATTGTATTTTACAATTTCGAGAATGTTTTTGGACTTACAACAAACATTTATCAGAACATATTTAGTAACATAGTGATTCACATACCTGAGTGAGATAAATGGTATCATCAAATCTTTGTTTCTTATTAGGGTTTTTAGTCAGTGAAAAATGCTTTAATATCTCTCCAATCATTTCAACACCACCTAGATCGACAAAGCAGAAAATAACAAACTATTAAAGTTTGCCTATGTGAGTAAGGTTTTAAGCAATATAGGGGAGGTTATTTCACTCACATGACAGCTTCTCAGCCCAATATAATAATAATAATAATAACTTTATTTAATGAGGAGAAAATTACAGTCAAATGAAAAATTTGCTCTTCCCTGTAGCCCTCAATAAATACTGTACATAATTTTTTAAA